>PVHX01009148.1:0-11654 GCA_004024805.1 Geosciurus inauris
AAAAAAAAAAAAAAGAGAGAAACAGGCTTTATACAATTCATATATTCATTGCACTTTAATAGTCACGGTTATAGCTGGGCACCAGGGTGCCCACCTGTAATCTCAACTACTCAGGAAGTTGCGACATGGGATTGAAAGTTTGAGGCCAGCTTGGGTAATTTAGGAAGACCCTGCCTCCAAAGAAAATTGAAGGGCTGGGAATGCGGCTCAGTGGCAGAGCACCCCTGGATTCAGTCCCTAGTACCATAAATAAATAATAGCTACAAAGAACAAGTTGCTTTGGCATCACAGAGCTAGGAAACCCACTCCAGTCTTCATGAATCAGGTAAAAGTTCCCCATGCAAGTAACACTTAGGTCAAAAGCAAAGCGGGCAGGAGTTAGCCACAGGGTGGCGGTGGGGTGGGGACTATGGACTAAGATTACAGGCTACCCTCTGGCAATTTGAAAAGTAGTCAAGGAAGCCCAGTGCAGGTGGGGAGGTAAAAAGGGGAGCAGGAAGAAGAAACTCTGGGATAAGAAGAGGCTGGAGAAGTAGGTGGGGACCAAATTGTCCAGTTGGACAGCTGTGACAGGAGTCCAGGCAGGTGGTGATGAGGACTGGAGGACATGAATGAGAACTTCAGCAAGAGCAATGAAGATGAAAAGGACACATTCAAGAGTAGCAACTGGACAGGGTTTAACAATGTCGTGACAGTGCAGGAGGGGCCAGAGAGCATTCAGTAAAGATTTGCTGAGCTCCTTCTACACAGGCACCATGCAGTGATGAAAACACGGACAGCTTCCAGGGTGATTCTCAGGATTCTGGTATCATTACCTGAGCAGTTTTCAAAGGCAACAGAGACTAAAGGGAAAAAAGCAAGCAAGAAAGAAAAATGCCCAATTGTGAGGAGGATAAATGTTGGATATTATATTCAAGGTGCTTTTTGAGGCATCCCAGTGGAGATGTTGAGGAGGAAAGTGCTTATGTGAGTCAGGGGCTCAGGAGAGAGGTCCGGTCCCATGATACAAACACCAGTGTCGTGGAGTTAAATGGTAATTGAAGCCACAGGAGTAAATAAGATCCATGTTGTAACACGGAGCTCCTGACCGCTCATTTCACATCTCAACAGAATTTAGAGACAACAAGATTGACATGTATATAAGAAGTTGTTTGAAACACTAACAAATTTACTCACCATAGGAAACGATTCAACCAAAGGCTAACTAGTCCTGTGTACTGTTCAAGGAGTTCAAGGGCTAAAGTACAAAGACATTCTTTTTGGTTCCAGGACTTGGCTGCCAGTGACAGCATTAAGTGGAGATTTCAGCATTAAGTTTACCCTGGGAGGCTGATAGAATTTGCAAGAGCTACCTGGAAAACAATTGGGTGGAAAAGATGATTCCAAGTCCATACTTAGATATCATGTCCTTAAATTAATTCAGTAAGAATTTATGTCAGTGTTCCACAAGTACACTGAATGTTACAGTGACTCCCAAGCTCCAGATATCAGTGACATGGATGATTATTACCCAAATAGTTTGCTGTTTTTTCTCCAATAAAATAGAAAGGAGAGAAATTTTGTGTTGGCATCTGAATCCTGCTCCCAAACAGAAAAATTCCAAAGAAGAGTGAATCAGCTTGTTACATTGTAGCACCTGCTTACTAGTAGTGTAACTTTTCATTTTTCAAAATGTTCCACTTTTCAAAATGTGTCCTGACAATTTCTCCATACTTCTTAGAAGAGAAATGTGACCCTGACTTTGTGCCTTCCATGGTATCTGTGAAAAACTCTCAGGGCAGACCTTTATTTTCAAGCAAAGGCAATGTTTACATCTAGGAGTTCCTTCCTGGGGCCTGAGCTATTCCTACTTCTCCTAAGAAAAAAGCCCATTGCAGCCCCCAGCAGATCCCCCTGTGGGATTGTATTGGTCCAGTGCTAGACAACCTGAGCAGCACTGTTCTCAAGGACTAGGGTTTTGCATTGTGCTACTTGAATGGCCTTTTGCAAAAACCACTGGTTAACACAACCCTATTTAGGGCCAGTAGCTTTGTACCCTCACAAGATAGAACACCAAGACAAGGGGAATCAGGGCACCAGATGAGAAGAGTGGGTATCCATTATTTCTTTTCAGGCAGAAGCTCAGTTAATCATTAATAGCTTTTCACTGCTTGAATTTAACCTTTTGTTTTCCTTGAAAAAGAAAATATGAGTTATCTTTAGAGAAACGTTTTTTGTCAAAAGAGGCTGCTATTTTAAGAGGGGAAAAGTTGGGCAAAGACATTCTTTATTTTCTTGTCCCTCTAGATACATTGCAAGTACTTTGGCATAAAAGTATTATTTGCATTAGAAAGAAAACTAATGCAAAATAAATTTATTTAAGCTCCTACTAGTAATTCAAAGAGCCTATCTACAAGCTGGGTGCAGTGGCGCACACCTGTAATTCCAGCACTTTGGGAGGCTGAGACGGAAAAATCGCAAGTTCAAAGCCAGCCTCAGCAACTGTGAGGCACTAAGCAACTCAGTGAGACCTTGTCTCTAAATAAAATACAAAATGGAGCTGGGGATGTGGCCAGTGTCGAGTACCCCTGAGTTCAATCCCCGGTACCAAAAAAAAAAGCATATCTACAAATGACTTCCTATTGAAGATCCATTATATTATACAGCCTTTGTTTTAATTTTTTTTCAAAAGTTTATATATTATTATCCTCATCGTAGATTATACAATGAAAAAACAATAAAGCAGACCAGTGCAACTGGATGATGTATTGGCTTTTTTTAAAACCTGAAATTATGAAATCTTCTCTCAGAAAATCCAAAATTACTTTATCCAATTGTAAATAATTTGCTTTCCACACCCCACACACCTTTACCAATGTTACAGGAGTCAAGGAAGAAGAAGGCTCTTTTTGCTTGTCTTTATTTGTAGGGTTTGTCTGCCCATTGGAGAAGAATATTCCATGTATTTCAGAAACAGAGATTTCCAAGCCATTTGGCTCAAGAGATGCTTTAAATAGAAATGGATTTAATATACCTTTAATTTTCAGAAGTAAAAGATTCCAGCTGAGGTTTGGTCCAGGGCAAAGTCTGCTCTCAACACTGAAGAAAATCTATCACATTAATCCCAGTGGTTCAGAGTTCAAAGCTGCGAGAACAGAATACTCAAGAATAGGAAGTGTGAGAAGAATGCTCTGGGAAAAAAACTTTAAAATAAAATGGCTGTTCAGAGAATACCAGGTCTTTTGTGGAACCATGACCAGTTAAGGAAAGATATAAATAATTATGCCTGAGAAATATATCTAATTAAAAATAACTCAATGTATAAAAGCAGAAGAAAACTATTGAATAACTTTTCTGTTCCAGTGTTAATGTGTGATGCCACATAATGAAATAGTAGAATTTTTTTAAATTTCATTTCACACTGGCATAGAAAAGATGGAAAGGAAAATTATATTGCCACAAAATGCCAGGGTAGATTTGCTAAAGTTGTTATCATGTATTGTATTTAAAACAAAAATCTAATTGCTGTAATTTATCATATGTCCGGGTATTAAAACCTTGCTAATTTTAAAATTTTAATCATTTGCCACTTTGGTACTTAGTGACTTTTCATGGAAGATACTATGAAAATTTCTGATTCCATCAGTCTTATGATTTTTAGGAGCTCCTACATATAATTAGCAAGCATTAAACATATAATTGTGTTTATATCACTAACAAAAAAATCCTTATGTTTTACTTTTAGTCTGCTCAGTGAAATATGGAGCTGCTTTATTACTGCTGAGCCCTGTGTGCAAGAACACAGGCTGCTGGGCTGGGATTGTAGCTTAGTGGTAGAGCGCTTGCCTCACATGTGTGAGGCACTGAATTCGATCTTCAGCACCACATAAAAAATAAAGATATTATGTCCATCTACAACTAAAAAAAAAGTTTAAAAAGAAAAACACAGGCTTCTGAACCCATTTGACTTCCCGGAGCACACAGCTAGCACTGTAAAGAGCGGAGTGGAGCCCACCTTCCTTTTTGGTTTGGAGAGAGGATTCTTTAATGATCAGAGAGAGAAATTTGAAAGACATGACTGTACAATTTCTGCATGAATTTGCTCCTTTGCCTTAAGAAGTCAGTGATTCCTAAGTCAAGGAGGCAAGACCTCTGTTACAAAAAACAAGCATTCAGTTGTTCCTTTTCTGACTGATAGGAGAAACGTAGGGAGAAGAGAAAGGGTTTGTACAGTGCAGAAGAAGATGCTGTCCAGGTGTAAAGATGACTGCTAGAGGGAGAAAAGATGGAGGGAAGAAAGAACTTGTAAGGAGGGAGGTAGCCAGAAGCAAAATCATTTCTCTGCTATGGGCGTGGGAGGCCCTGGGGAAATAGAGCCTATTTCAACGCAACATATGGGCTGTGTCCAATTGTTTCCACCATGGGAGAAGCATAGTGGTTTGATGAGTTTCGTGCATTTTGTAAAACCAAACTATGATCTTATATACCAGAGGATTCATGAGCATAGCATGTATGTGTGTGTGTTTTTAAAATACTGCATTAGTTCAAAACAAAAGAAACAATATATAAATCAATTTCCTAAATCACAAGTCAGGAAACCTATTTCAGACCAAACCTATATTCAGCGTAGTCATAGGTTCAAGTTCAAGAAGTCAGTACCCACACACCCACTTTATTGAGGCACTAAGGGACTTTGAAGCCCAACCCTTTGATGAGAAAAATTAAAAATGGACTCACTTAAGGTCACAGGGCCAGGCACAGACCACACATGGAGCTCTTGTCTCCATAACAGGAATCTCTCCTCAGTCCTAAACCATTCCTACTTCACCTCCTTCCTGTCCTTACATCCTTTTTCCCCCGACAGGAGCTTCTACATGCTTTTCCTTCCTTCCCTGCACCAAGTGTGGGTTCTCCACCTGATCAATAACCAGGTCTTTACTCTGCAGGTGCAAAGTTCCCCATTAAGTGGACGGCCCCTGAAGCAGCCCTGTATGGGAGGTTCACAATCAAGTCTGATGTATGGTCTTTCGGAATCTTACTCACAGAGCTGGTCACCAAAGGAAGAGTGCCATACCCAGGTAAGCGCAGGACCCTCAGAAATGAGTCTTTGATGTGTTCTCTTTTGATATCATTGGGGAGACCACACCTAGTTGCCTTTCTAAGCTCTGTGCTCAGCTTTCTGGCAAGCAGAAGTTTAAAGAATATGAACGGTATTTAGGCAGAAGAAAGCAGAACTGAGAGCCACCATGGGATACAGACAAGCACCCACCATGACCCGTGTGCCAGAATGAATGTAATTAGCAGCTGGAATGAATGCTTCAGTCTCCCCAGTTCATGGACTCTCCTCTGTCAGTAGGAGCATCTGAGCACAAATGTCACTGGCAGAGCCTCCACCCAAATGGAGTTTGCAGACATGTCTGGGAAAGAGAAGGAAAAAAGCCCCTACAGCTTTTTGATCACTCTGTAGCACTGACCCATGGAGCAAACCTGGCAGGAAGGTGGCAGGACTTGTCCCCTCTGCAAACCTGAGCTCCAGATGGCCAGAGAGCAGAGGCACACGGAAGGCAATTTAGAGGCCATCCATGGCCTGTTGCTGTACAGTTGAAACGAAATATCCTTTACAAAAGCCACAGTAATGTAAAGGAACTGGGGATTCTTAGACCCTGGAATTTTTTTTGGATTATCAGATTTATGCTTTCCAAAGAAACCATGGGTTGAGGTTATCCATGCTTAAATTCATTAATTTAGACAGATGGAGACATAAAGGACACTCGTGCCATTTCACCTCCACGCTTTAGTGGTTATATCGCAGGGACGATCTGCTTTTTGAAATGTTAAGGACATATTTTTCAGTTACTGCTGAGCGAAGAAAGAACATAACTCTCCCTCATTCCCTGCCTAAAAAGGGAGCTTAAGAAAAGAGAGGGGGAAAAAAAACAGTGATAGAAACGATAGTGAAGATTAATGAGGAATGTAGGTCTCTTGCAAATCCTGGGTTTGTAATCGTATCTTTGCAGTCAGAGGAGCCGGAGAGAGGCGATTAATTTGTAATCCCTTTGTTCATTTTGTATGATTGTTTCTGGTCATCTTCAGAGAACACAGAGAAATGCACATAAAGAGGATCTCTTTCTGGGTTGGTATAGCCTCGAGACCCCTTAGGGAGAGCCAGGTTGGCACCGATGTGAAATTGACAAAATCCCGGTCTCTGAAGTGCCAGCACCAGGCATTTGGAAATACGGGTGTAAGTCAGTTTTATTGATGCTGCAGTGGCTGCTGCTCCCGGCATGCACAAGTGGGCAGACACTCGGGGAATAGCCAACCAGCTCAGAAGAAAGGGCTGCCCTGGAGGGGGCTGGAGCTCAGCATGGGAGCTTTTGAATTGCTTCTCAAGGGGGAAAATGTGCCGGTCTCAGGATTTTGAAGATGTGAAGGCACCTCTTTTTTTATTGTCTGCATTTTGAACTAATTTCTTCCTGATCCCCCCAGGTTTATAGTCACCCAGTGTGTTAAATGCAATCAGGGGAAAAGGTTAATGTTATTTTGTGTTTCTGTGAAGCCTTTCCTTTCGGTGATACAAAGCTGCCTTTTGTTTCTGGGATAGCGCACAGAAGCCAAGACAAAGGGGTGGAGGTGGGGCCCTCAGAGAAGGAAGGCAGGTGTGTTTCTAAGGGAGTCTTTTGTCAGGTTGGATTTTAACATAAAGAAAATGGCCTTATTTTACAACTTAGACTAGGTCCCTTCAGTCAGCATCATCTCAGCAAGTGTGAACTGTGCCAGGCATTTATTCTACCTGGGAAATAATACAAAGAAGACAATCCTTCTCGGATGACATTGATTAGTACGTGCCTTAGGCAATGATTTGGGTGCTGGAGGGAGAACAGTAAGCAAATACATGGAGCCCCTGCACTCATGGAGCTTACACTCAGCATCCAGAGAGAGATCCAGGAAGAAATCAGCCTTACTTGTGATTTATTTATTATTAGAGGAAGTCCTCCTCTAGGCATGGATTCCTTGAACTTACCCCCTGTGTACTCCAAGCTTTAATTCTGATATGGACCAGGGGTAGCTGCTTCAAGTACCTCCATACAAGAGATGCTGACAGGGGCCTTTCCCTGAGAACCCCGGAAGCCGGCAAAGGAGTCTGAAGTGAGAACTGTACCCAGCATTGTACACAGCTACATCTATGAGCGCTGCTGGTCCCTCATGGGTTTTGATAACTGGCCCTCTGTGTGTATGTGTGGGAGTGGGGAGGGCTTTGTGGAAAAGGCAAGTGAACCAGATCTTGGAAGGCATGTGGGGCTTCCTCACATCGAGGGAGCCAAAAGTCCCAAAGGCTGGCACATTGGGAGGCACCAGGACCTGAGAGGGCAAGGCCAGGTCAAGAGCCACAGGAAGAGTCTGAGAAGAGGGCTGGTATACTACCACAGGAAGACAAGAGGTCCTGGCGATTGGCAGCAGTGGTCAGGGAGCTGTGTCAGGGCTGGTTGGGGGTAGGGTGTGTGAACTGTTCTTCATCACAGAGAGCTTCAGAAAAGTGTCCCCAGGACTGTTCTAGCTGTGGGTCTTCTTAGTTTTATTTTTTAACTTAATCATATTTAATTAGACTTCTGAGTATAACAGAAAACTCTTCTTGAGGGAGAAGCTTCTACAGAAGGATTGCAATTATGAGATTATTCCCTTAATGAAGGATAACAGTTCCATGAAAGAGTTTCATTAAGCATCATCTAGATGTCACCATGAAAGGAAAGACCTTCCTCCACATTCTTGCTGGTTGTTGGTGTGACCAATTCACTTACGTGTGCTGAGGGGTCCCCTTCCCTCAGCTGTCCCGAGTTGAGTCTTGGTACCTGTTGGTGGTGCCCCAGGACAGACTCCCAGTCCCTGCCCATCAAGGACTTTCATTCTGCATTTGGATGCAGTAATTTCTCAGTAGGATAGAATATATTTTCAAGTAATTCTTTTTAAGAGAAGGATAGATAGTGGTACATTTTTCTGAGTTCTTCCATACCTGAGAATGGCCTCTGTCACATAGGAAAGGTACTTTGGTGGGTGAGAATGAACGGGGGAGGGGTGACACATGAGTGAGATTTGCAAAGCTCCTCAAGCTTTGGGCCAACATACAAGTGAGTGCAGAAATGAGCATCAGAGAAGGAGCTTAGAATGGAGTATGTGAGGTGTGAGCAAATGAAGGGCGAACAGACCAGCAGCCAGTACAGCATTGGATTGGTTGGTTTGGCAACATATTTTTTAAAAGGAATGGATAAAAAGGAAGGAAAGGAGGATAATTTTGAACTGAACTGAGAGCCTTGAAACCAAAGAAAGAATATGAAAATGTGATGCTGGGATTAACTGGGAGGAGGTGACCCAAGGCACAGCACCTCACCCTGGGGGTTAGGGGAGAGGTGCTGCTTCCCAGCAGTGTGACAAAGATGGACCCTGTTCCCTGTTCCAAAGGACACCTCAATTTTACCCATTCCCTGCCAGCAGCCTGACCTGCGTGCATTCTCAGCGTTGCAGTCCAACTTGCTTTTCTGTAACCCGGGGTTTTGAACCATTCTTTGCATCAAAATTAGACTTGATTTTAAGCCGGGCGCGGTGGCTCAAGCCTTTAATCCCAGCACTTAGGGAGGCTGAGACAGGAGAATCGCGAGTTCAAAGCCAGCCTCAGCAACGGCGAGGCGCTAAGCAACTCAGTGAGACCCTGTCTCTACATAAAACACAAAATAGGGCTGGGGGTGTGGCTCAGTGGTTGAGTGCCCCTGAGTTCAATCCCCAGTACCAAAAAATAAAAAGATTAGACTTGATTTTATGCAGGTGGATTGTTTGTTGTACCTGAGAAATGAAAACACTTAAATAAAAGCAGTTTTCTGGGGTTGATACGTATCATAAGAGTGATGCATTTTAGCCTGAAATTCACCTTCAAAACTTCACTCAAATCTTTTTCTCTCTGCCTTCACTACCACTGCCCGTGTTGGGTAGTGACCTTCCTAATGGGACTTCCTGCCTCCAGTCTCTCCCTGCCTCCCCTCCACCACCACCGTTCTTTCATTGTCAACAGCAGAATTGTTATCCTGGAAAACGCAGACCCAGTTACCTCACTCTCCTGGTTAAAAACACCAAGGCTTCCCTTGGCCCTCCAGATAAACATCAAAGCCTTCATTTTTCATAGTATCTCAGAAGTCTTTTCCTTCACTCATTCCACAAATATTTATTGAACATCTATTTTATGCCAGACACAGTTCTAGGCACCAGGAATAGAGCAACAACCAACATGAAAACCCCTGCCCTCGTGAACTTGCTTTGTGAAGAAGAGTAACAATAAATAAAGAAAAATAAGCAAAATATATTGAATGTTGCCTAGTAGTAATGGATAGGGAGAAAATAAAATGGGGAAGGGAAGAGATGATGTCAGGAAAGGGTGACAGGAAGCTTGAGCCTCAAGACCCGAACTATCAGAGGGAAAAGAGAGCACCTCCTGAAGAATGCAGTGACAGCAGATCCGACTTCAGAAGGCCAAGGTGGCTAAGCTCAAGGAGCAAGAGCCCCCTGGGGTCATTGTTAGGACTTCTGCTTTTACAGAAGTGCAGTGGGCAGTGAGGGCTACTGAGCAGAAGAGTGACATGATCTAACTTAGGATTTCACCCTTGCCATTCCCCTGCCTTCACTGTCTACCCAGGACACATCAAGAGCTCTCTTTTAAACATGCAGGTCTCCCTTCTGCCCATAGTCTGTCTTTTTTTTTTGGTCCTGGGGATTGAACTCAGGGGCACTCGACCACTTAGCCACAACCCCAGCCCTATTTTGTGTTTTATGTAGAGACAGGGTCTCACTGAGTTGCTTAGCGCCTCGCCCCTGCTGAGACTGGCGATTCTCCTGTCTCAGCCTCCCAAAGTGCTGGGATTACAGGCCTGCGCCACCACGCCTGGCTACACATAATTTTTCAAAGCCTGTCCACACACCACTGCCTTTGTGAAGCCCTCTCCTTGTCCAGACCCAGTGGATTGCCCTCTGCTTGCTGCTGTGACACCAGGCATGTTTCTGCTGAACACCTGTTGTCAGCATTGCCCAGTAGCTCTGTCTTCCTTGGGGGGAAGGGAGCTTCTTTTATGCATTACCAATGCCCAGCACAGTCCCTGCTCCCACAGTCGACTCTATAAGCAAATGAATGAACGAGAGAGACAGTGGGGAAAGCTATAAAGTTTCTGAAACAAGATTTTTAAATTTGGCCCGTAACCTGCAAAGACCTTATAACTGCTCCATCATCTTCACACACAATATTTTCCCAACCACAAGGGAGCCTCTGTCCTCAGAGTTGTTCTGGGAAATTGACCCTGCAGTCAGTTCAAACACCATGTTCCAGCACCCTTCTAGGCAGAATGTCCTGGGCATTCTGTGCCCTGGCCCTTAACTTAACACCTGCTTTGCATATTTGGCAGGATCTGGCAGAGCAGGAATGTTCTCTTAAGCAAAGCTTATTTATTCATGCATTTGAAGTACTTTCAGATCTTTCAGCAAGTGACAGCTGCTTGACTTTCTTGAACGCATCTAGTCACTTGATAATGATTAGAAGAGGTAAGGGAAATTAGTGAAACTAGTAGCACCTTCCTGAAAGAATTTGAAATCCCTCTCTGCCTGAGAGCCCTGAACCATAAACTAGATTCCTGCGTTCGTTTCCTACAGGGTAGATGGAGGTTCTGACTCCCCAGCAGCAGGTGAATGGGGAAGCAGACTGAACCCCTCACAGTAGCCAGTGGTGCAGGTGCCCCGCCCTCCCTGCCCAGCCCCAGTTCCCAGGGCTTTGCCTGCTAGTTCATAGTGCCCCTCAGAAAAGGACTCGAGCCTGGGTGTCCAGAGGTCACGCTGTCGCTTTCCTAAGGTTTGTCTTGGCAGCTCTGTGTAGTGAGAGGAGAGAGGATAGGAGACTGCATGTGAAGAGGGCAGGCACGGAGGGACTTTGCTCTTGAGCCCTGGGTTCTACTGCTCTTCACTCTGGGCTGTGCTGATTCCTGGCCTTCCTCGGGGGCACCCTCACCCTCTGCTCACTTCTCTCTTTCCATGACAGAGCACTTCTTTATGATACTGTATTATCAACTTTCAATAACCTTTGTGTACTCTGGTACCTGCAGCAGTCCCTTCTGTGTTGAAAGGCACAGTGGACTTAAAAGGCTGCCCTGAGGTTTTCTGGCTAGATGCGCAAAGAGAAACAAAATTAGTAATCATTATGCCTTCTAAAGAACAGGCGTTTGTTTTTCATCTGCAATCTTTGATCAGCATCTCTCTGCCCAAAATGTTTACTTTGATCCTATACCAAAACCAAACTCGAAGCCTCCTGGCTGTTGCCCTAAGATAACCAGAGCAAGTGATCTCTGGTAATACCAGCACAGGTGAAGCAGCCTCATGCTAAGCAAGCACCATCAACTCAGCCCTCCCTCCCTCCCCTCAGCACCAATGCAGCAGCGCTCAACAGCCAAGTAAACAGAAGGAGCTTCTCACAGAGAATCAAAACGCCCCTCAAATTCAATATAGCGTCATTTCCTTTGATCAGAAAGCTGAGTTTGCAAAAGAAATTTGATGTCTAATAACCTGAATATCATTCCCATTGTTAAAAGATTTAATTGCTCACATGACACAAAAGCTCAGGTTCATGCAGCCTGTAGTCCAGTCCAGATGCAAAC
>PVHX01009148.1:11754-78397 GCA_004024805.1 Geosciurus inauris
GGGGGGGGGGGGGGGGGGGGGGGGGGGGGAGGCTCTACAGCTCAAAGTAGAGGAACGGGGATGTTTTTAAGAAGAGGAACAACAGGGCTGGGGTCATGGCACAGTGGTAGCGTGCTCGCCTAGCACGTGGGAGGCACTGGGTTCGATCCTCAGCACCACATAAAAATAAAATAAAGATATTGTGTCCACCTACAACTAAAAAATAAATTAAAAAAAAAAAAAAGAAGAGGAACAACAAAAAAAGGAGATACGGAGAAAGAACACATGCGCTCATGTGAGAGACCATGCTTTTAGCAGCCGTGCAGAGTATGGGTTTAAAAGTGCAAGTTGGAAACTTGTCCTCTCGAGTTTGCTGGAGGAAACCAGCAAAATGTTCAGAAAGGATGACATCATCATAATGGCAGCAGGTGCATGCAGTCCGCATGGCAGCAGTGCTCTGGAGGGACCAAGTGGAAGGGATACTTCAAAGCCAAGGAGGCTCTCATGGAGGATCTAAGCAAAGGAGATTTGAAGGGAGACCCCTGAACACCAGACTGTGGAGGTTCTCTGTGAACTGGTGCCTGTTGAGTTCCATCCTATGAGTGTTCCTAGGAAATAGCCCACTCTCCAGTGAGGCCACTGGGGCTGGAGGACAGAGGAGCAGGTTGGGATGAAGCTAGGCAGTGGTCTCTGTGCTTACTGGCGGCCCAGCCCTGAGCCTCTTCTCTGATCAGGAAGCTGGAAAGCAGAATGGCACCAGGCACTTTGTAAATATGGTATTTCCCACAGTCAGGCATCCCTGGCTGGTGGAGACTTCCCCTCCTGTTGAAAAACAGTCTCCGTTTCAGCCCCCTATAGGATACCTAGAGCCCCAAGCTGTTGGTGGCAGTGTCCCTAAAGTGTGCCCAAACACTGTGTTTCAGAGTTTGTCTTCTGTTTCTCCCCTGGCCTTCTCCCCACTAAAAATTGAAAATGAGGAAAGCCATTCCCCAGCACCCTCTTCCCTCCCTCTGTCCTGATGACCCCACGGCCCAGGCTCACTTGTGTCCCCCTCCCATTCACCGCCCTTCACTTCCTAGGTATTAGGTAAAGGCAGCATCTTGAGAAAAATGGCTAAAAGAGAGGAAATATAACTTTCTTTCTAACAAAAATATGAAGCCATCTTTTGAAAAATGAAATAGACCCGTCTTTTATAGTACTATGAAGAGCAAAACCTATTTTGCTGAAATTCTTGAGATAAACAAGACTTTCAAAATTCTTATACCAGAGAATATACTATTTTTAAAAGAATATTCATTCATTTAATTGAGCTACTATTGATAAAATAAAAAGTCCAGGCTTTGCCGAGTAGGCCTATTTTGATTGTTGCAGGTCGGCCCATGTGGGTTCTGGCCTCTGCATGGTTAGAGGAGAGCGGGTCCCACTGCAGTTGTCATTGTCAGCTAAGTGCAGTGTCAAATATCCCACTTTTCTGGCAATGCTGTCACTAGTATTGTCTGACTTGGCCCAGCGCATGGAATTGCTTACATATGCTACCCAGGCTTTGAGGGGCCTGGGGAGAAGGCGGCTTGGGAAGAGAAAGAAGAGGGGGAGTGGGAAGAGGAGAGGGATATAGCCAAGAAAAGAGGTGGGGAGCAAGGAGTGTGCACCTGAGCTGACAGCGTGACTGGCCAGCCTCCTGCACAGACCAAGTACCTGTAGCCCCGGCCCTGGCTGCAGCTTCCCAGGAAGCAGGCTCCCTCGGGAGATGCTGCACACCGAGAGTGAAGTTGCCACATCTGCTACGTCCTAGTCTTGGGCTGAGCACTGGAAAAATAGGCTTGACCCAAGTGGCCAATTAAACTTTCCATTGGCAGAGATTGAATTAAGAGTTTTGTTTTTTTTTTTTAATGGGGTGAGGGAATATTTCCATTTGAGTAGTTTGTTTTTTAGTGAAATGAAACATTTACTGACATCAGCTCCACTGAGCAATGGGAGGGTGATTAATTAAACTCTGTGGTGCATTTTGGATGGAGAATCTCAGTGCCTGGTTAAAGCCTCAGGAAGCATTTTTGGGGAGTTGTAGCCACCTCCAGGATCACCTGTCAAGCCATCTGAGCTTCAGGCCTTCTGCCTGTCTTTCCTCCCATTTCTGCAGACTCCTGGCAGGGGTACAGAGAGGGGAGATTCCTGCAGGCCCAGGCTCTGTGGCTTCCGAAACATTATGACACTAAGGATTCTGCTAAAATATGCAGCAAAGCAAATGCTTTGGAGAACACCTATCCTCTAGCTGCCCAGGACGTGGAAGCTGCCATCACTCATGCCAAGACTTACCAACCAAACCCTCAGGAGCAGATGCGCTTTGGAATCAGACATTTTTCAGAAAGTCAGTGCAGTGCAGACACAATGCATTATATAACACCACCGGAGAGTCTGGGGCAGCAGTACATAATGAAGAAATGAAAATAGTCAAGTGTCTCGCATCAGGGCAGGTTTTGTGGCCAGTTCAGATCAGTTTTGCTGCCAAGTGAGTTACAAAAACTTTCTGGTTTTCAGAGCTTGTTGGATTTTTGTCATGGATAAGGAAATGCTGGATTATGTCCCTGACCCCATCTGGCTGGAACGGTCCCAGCAGCTCCAGGCACCTCCCCTTGCCTCCAGTTCCTCATCCCAGAGCCTGGGTTTTCAGCAGTTGGAGGAGGATTTAAGCTAATTAGCTGCAGTGCTGCCGTCTCTCCCTCAACAGCCACTTGAAGAAGGCTGCGGTGTTAAGGCAGGTGTGGCACCAGGCAGGCCCCACACTCCTGCGTTATAGCTGTCTCCCTAAAGTAAGGGGCTGCCCTGGATGGGAGTGGGGCCATTTAACAACACTTAGATTGAAGGCCCACTTAAACACCACAGAAATAATATATGGATTTTATCCCCCCAAGAAATTATTAACAGCAGATTATAAGAAACACCTTAAAAGGGTTTGGACAAACAGGTGACTGACAGGGTCATGGTTGACAGCCAGGAGGAACCAGGATACACCAAGCTCCAAAAGTAACAATACAACAAAGGGAACTGACTACAAATCCAAAAGTCTAAGTGAGCCCTACCCAGGGGGGCAGGGCTGTGCTCTATACCCAGCACCTCTGGCCAAGCTAATGGTTCTGGCTTGTGGGTTGCCTTCTTCCCCATAAATAAAGGGAGCTCTATGCATCTGTTGTGTTCTCCTGCTAGTGGTAGCCCTAAGAGGTATGGGAAGAAGTCTACTGTGTGGCTTGAAATCAGATTCTTGCTTTTGTAAATTAACTGGGTCAGAAGTTGGAGAAGATTCCAGATCACAGGCTCATGGCCAAAACATACTAGGTCTTGGCAGAGAGAGGGAAGAACATGATATGGCAAAAAAAAATAAAAAAAAAAAAAAGGTGGGGGGGGAGGCTGGAGAATGGTATCTGGCAGTAGTTGGGAAAAGGGTCATAGCATTTATCTCACTCTAAGAGTGGCATTTCCTGTGTTGTCAAGAGGGCCAATACTGGGCGGTGGGGGGCGGGGCTACATTCTCTAGGAGGTGAAAGCTCTCCCTAAATGTCTTCATTTAGTGTTGTGCATCCTGATTTTTCAACATTAGGCAGCTCCCAGCTTCCTAGAGGGTGAAGAATATCTATCAAATGATAGATAGCACTGTGGGGTCACTAGGCCAGACAGTGCCCAGCAATACTAGCGTGATGGCAGATCTCAGACACTGGAGCACTCAAAGTTTGCCCAGACATGAGGCTTACAGGGCTGGGGTTGTGGCTCAGTGGTAGAGCACTGCCTGGCATGAGGCACTGGGTTCAAGTCTTAGCACCACATACAAATAAGTGAATGAAAGTCCATCAACAACTAAAAATAATTTTTAATAAATAAATGAGGCTATGGATGCTATAAAAACAAAAGAATGCTTTCATTCCATGGAGTATTTTTTTTTTGGTCTGTTCAACTTATTTATGTACAATAAAATTCAATTTTAAGGGACTGGGGTCATAGCTCTGTGGTAGAGCACTTGCCTCACATGTGTGAGGCCCTGGGTTCAATTCTCAGCACCACATATAAATAAATGAATAAAATAAAGGTCTATCAACAACTAAAAAAATTTTTTTTTAAATTCAATTTTAAAAATGCACTTCAATGAGCATCAACAAACAGCCCCATTATCAAATACATATTAATTCTCAAATACATACAAATAGAACAGGGGTTGGTGGATTATAGCCCGTGGGCCAAATCTGGCTCCCAGACTGGTTTGGTTTTGTGCTTTTTTTCAAGGATTGCAAAATCGAAGATGACAGAGATAATACGCAGCCTGCAGAGCTAAAATCATTTACCACTGGCCCTTTACAGGAAAAGTGTAACGGCCGCTGATACAGAGCATCTCACTCATCCCAGAGTTCCCTCTGACCCTTTGCAGGCATCCCCCTCCCCCCACCCTGCAACCACTGATCTGGTTTCTATCCATGTAGGGTTTTGCCTTTTCTAGAATTTGATATAAATGAAAGCATACAGTATGTTGCCCTTTGTGTCTGGCTTCTTTCACTTATGATGCTTTTGAGATTCATCGTTTGGGTTTTTGCCTATGTGAGTTCTGCATTCCTTTGTTGTTCTGCATGGTATGATATCCCATTAAAGGCAGGATTTGACTCCTGGTCAGGGTGGGTGCCCTCCCCATGTTTTAACCACATGCAGGCTCAAAGCAGAAAAAAGTGGAGCTCCGGCCGTGGGGTCAGGGCCTGAGCACAGGAGGTGCCCACTGTCACTGCCCTTGTCTTTTCAGGCATGAACAACCGGGAGGTGCTGGAGCAGGTGGAGCGTGGCTACAGGATGCCCTGTCCGCAGGACTGCCCCATCTCTCTGCATGAGCTCATGATCCACTGCTGGAAAAAGGACCCCGAAGAACGTCCCACTTTTGAGTACTTGCAGGGCTTCCTGGAAGACTACTTTACCGCCACAGAGCCCCAGTATCAACCTGGTGAAAACCTGTGAGAGCCAGCTCTGCAGAGAGAGGCCTTGTCCCAGAGGCTTCCCCACCCCTCCCCATTAGCTTTCAATTCCGTAGCCAGCTGCCCAAGCAGCAAGAACCGTCCAGGATCAGATTGCATGTGACTTTGAAGCTGATGAACTTCCATGGCCCTCATTAATGACACTTGTCCCCAAATCCGAACCTCCTCTGTGAAGCATACGAGACAGAACCTTGTTATTTCTCAGACTTTGGAAAATGCATTGTATCGATGTTATGTAAAAGGCCAAACCTCTGTTCAGTGTAAATAGTTACTCCAGTGCCAACAATCCTAGTGCTTTCCTTTTTTTAAAATGCAAATCCTATGTGATTTTAACTCTGTCTTCACCTGATTCAACTAAAAAAAAAAAAGTATTATTTTCCAAAAGTGGCCTCTTTGTCTAAAACAATAAAATTTTTTTTCATGTTTTAACAAAAACCAATCAGGACAGGTGTTTGTTTTTTTTTCTTTTTTATAAATATGAATATATATAATATATGTCCCTGTACATAAACCATGTGGGTGCTAATGTGGAGACCGTGGCCAGCCTGGGCCACAAAGCTGTGGGACCCAGAGTGAGGGTTTTACTATAAAATCTGCATCAAAGCACTGGTGTTATTCTGAAAACCAGTGGCCTCATTTTTGGCTTTTGCAAAGCATGATTCTTTTTTCTTTCTTTCTTTCTTCATTTGGATTGCTTTTTTTTTTTTTTTTTGGTTCATGACTGTACCTGTAGATGGTTGTTACTCTGACTCTTTTCAGGACCACCCCCCAAGCTGAGTTCACAAGTTCTTATTACCAGTATTTGCTCCAACTTACAGCAATTTGTTCTTGAAACTAAGAAGTGAGCACATTTAAGCAAGCCAACAGCCAATTCTCCCAAGAAAACTGGAAGATGGATACCATACAACCTTCTTGTATAAAAATATGAATGCTGAAATGTTTCAAATGTTTTTAATTTAATAAATCTTGTAACCACATTTAAATGATCTAAAAACCATAGCATTGTAGTCATGGCAACCTACTAAACTTTCTCATGCAACTAAAATTTATGGGGAAGGTGGGGGTGGGGGGTTGTACATGTCCCGTTGTAAAATAAGTGTTTTAAATGTCGTGTACTGCTAATGAATGACTCTATATGTCCAAGAGTTCTCCAGTGGAATAACTATGCACTACTTTACATTTCATGGGGATGCACAAAAAAAGAAAAAAAATATGACATTTTTAGTTGCTGTTTGTACCAACCTTGAATGACATATGTTTAACAACAACAAATCAAAAATCCTATTTCTATTGAGTTTTTAATACTGAGTAGCAACTCTGAAGTCTTAATTCCTTTTTTGTTATGATTTGTGAGTTTACATTTTTAAATTGTTTAACTTTCTTAATTTAGTAATTAAAAAGAGAGCATTTTACATTTAAAAAAATTTTTTGTTCATTTGTTTAAATCATGGAAGGTACTGTAGTAGTTCTGTGACATATCTGTCCCACACCAGATGGTAAGGAGTCACCTGGTGAACGTAGCCATTGTGCAATGATTTCCAAATGACAGAAACATTTAGAACATCTGGCGATCCCTTCCCCCACCAAAGGCTACCTAATTCAGAGGATGTTAAAACAAGACTAGGCATACCTTAACATTTTAATTTATTAGACATTTCCTCTAACTGAAATTTGCCATGTTCCATTAGAAGGAGAGAGAGACAATTACATGAAGAGTTTTTCTTGTCCTGGTAGTCAGTAAACATATTTCTAAGTATCTGTCCACTTCCATAATGAAACTGCTAATCAGGGAAACATTCCAGTATGATAGGAGGGGCAGCAGGTGGACCCAGGCTAGATGTGCTGGCTTGGCTCTGCCATCCCTCAGCTGCAGGACCTTGAGTGGCCACCAGCATCCCCTCTTTAGGCTGTCTTGCAAGCCAGGGGATTCACTCAGATCCCCACAGCTCCAACAGCCTGTAATTCTAAGGCCAATGATGTCACCATGTAAGGAGTTTTTTTGGTTGTTGTTGTTGTTGAAATAACCTTTACATTTAGAAGGGGTTTCCAACACTGGGTTAAAAAAAGAAGAAAAAAGGAAAACAAAATTATTTTGGACAACCAAACTTAATGGTTTTATTTTTGGTATTGATACAATTGCTAAATTGATAAAATTTCAAAGCTCTTATTACACACAATTTTTATCACATGGAGCAGTTCATGAATACATTCTATATATTTTTAAAGATAAGTTTATTTTAATCTTCACATCCCACCTGGATGGATAGTTGGTAAATATTCTCTGGAGGGTTTTTGTTTATGTGCTGACACATTAAAAAAAAACTGAAGGAAAGAAAACCTGATTCTTTAAGAAGATAAAGATTGTTTAAGAAAGATTTTTTAAGAAAAAGCAGTCTGTTCAAGCCAAACCATAGTCTTTAAATTCATAAAGTGAGTTCATTGTGGATTATTTACATGGAGTAAAACTAAGGACTTGAGTCAGCTGGAGATCACTCTTATGAAATGCTGACACCAGGATTGCAGAATAAAAATAAAAGTAGCTGTAAGTGTGAAGAAATCAGAGATGTTTCAGGGTTTTGCTTGCAAAAGGACACTGTGCTTTCAAGAGATATTCCTGAGGTCATCTCCAGGGAGTCCCAACACCCTCCAGGGAGCCTCTCTCCCTCACAAGTTATAGAAATTTGAGGTGAGGAAACTGAATCTCCATACCAGAAATTTCTCTTGTTAGGAAAGAAAAGTTATCACACTGGTTTCAAGTAGTGGTGAAATGTATTTTGCCCTCAGTAACCTGGTAACGAATGCATACTTGCTCCATCCCCCAAGAGAGCTGCCATCTGGCTTTGCTCTGCAGGACAGGGAGGTTTTTGAATAAACAATTTCTTTTTACTTTTTAAAAAAATCAAATAATAGACCTGCTGGAGAAGACCATTGTAAACTGGTACAAAGGATTCCTGTTCACCCCGCTGTCCTTGCAGCTCACTCCTCTGAGGCTGCTGTGTTCTTGGTGCACTGATGAGCAGGGAGGACCTGAGAGGCCCCTAGTAGACCCAGGGTCCCATGTGTTAGGGTATCAAGGTGTAGACTGGGCAAATGATGCCTCTGGCTCTGCCATATGTGGGGACCTAGGCATTTTTGTGAGGAAAGTTAAGGATATACAATATCCCTCAAACACAGCCACACTACTAAGATTTCCTGCAAGCACCAGAGTGTGTTTAACCAACTTGAGAAAGACAGGAATCCTCCTAGGGCTAAACCTTGGCAGCAGAGGATTTTTCTAGTGACATTGCTGTTACAAAATTTTATCTGAAATTTCTCAGGAGACCTGACCAATCTCTACCAATCTCTACCATATTAATTGGAATTGTTCCTTTCTGAAATCTTGAAAGAAGGTAAGATTTTCTGCAGAATGCAGAGAATTACACTGAAGCCCACTGCAAAAGGACTGTCATCTGTATATTTTTCATGACTCAGGACAAGAGAACCTCACTGGACAAAGCCCACATTTACCTAACAAGTTGTATTTGAATAAAATGGCATCTGGTCAATTTGTTCCTGAAATGTATTTTTAATAGCTTTATGTGACTTTTGTTGACTTTCCTACCATATACATTATACTGTTGGAATTCAATCAGGTCAAAATTCAGTCAAATATTTGCTGGAAGAAAGATAGAGAGTGAGGGAGGAAGGAGGAAGACTGGCTTTGATTTTGGAGGGAAAAATAAAGGAAGCTTAAACAAATTCCAAAGCGATATTATGGGATATAGGTCACTAAAGCATTGCCAATTACATATGTTTATTTTATTTAATTCTCAAAAAAACTTTATCATTCCATAGGACATAATAAAAAGATAATACCTTCAATATCTTTGAAATACCAAATGGACCTTTATAATTTATATATACCATTCCTTGAAAGTTTCTATAATAAACTCCTAAATCATATCTCATTCTTTCCTAACTAAAAAATATTCAGAATCTCATAGAGCTGGGACAGGGGACAAATATACTTTTATTTTTTAAATTAAGGTCTAGGAATTTAGATTAGTGGTATAAAACTTGCCTAGTAAGTGTGAGGACCTGGATTTCATCCCCGGCACCACAAAAAAGAAAAAAATCTGAGGCTATAAATAAAAATTAGTAGTTTTCTAGTACTGCAGGAACTAATCAGTGAAAACAGAACACTATGCTCCTCTCTTAAATACTTATAACACGTATACTCATGTTTTAATACCACCAGTGTGTTTAATAACACTGCTCTTTTTTTAATGTTTTCTCTGCCAGATTGTGTACTCCTTGAGAACAGAAACTGCTGACTCCATCCCGTTGTTATTCTAGACATAGAACAGTGATGAGTTTATGGCAGATGTTGGATGGATGGAAGAATGGTTAGATGCACGATGCCCACCATCAAGTTGGGTGAATGGTTTACCTTCAATGGTACACATATCTAAGGATGTGCTAAGCACACAGGGCATACTGCATTCTCCCTCAGCACTAACCTGCCAGTTATGAACATGTGGTCGCCACTCTTTGAGATATGATATGAAGGTCCAATCTATACCCTTGGTGCTACCCAAGCCTTTCCCCAGAACTTGTCTCAACACCAAGGGGAATAAATTTATAACTCTTGAAACTAGAGGCAGCATAAAGTCAATGGCACCAAGGGGTACATAGTCTTAAAGTACTTTCAAGGTCTCATTTTAACTTAGGAATTTTATAAAAACTTGATATTCCAGGGGCTGGGATTGTAGCTCAGCGGTAGAGCGCTTGCCTCGCATGCGTGAAGCCCTGGGTTCGATCCTCAGCACCACATACAAAGCAATAAAATAAAGACATTGTGTCCATCTACAACAACAAAAAAATATATTAAAAAAAAAAAAACTTGATATTCCACTCCATAAGATATCATCTTCATCTTCATATAAAATTATTTTCCAGATCATCCAGTTGTACAATGTACCCAGCCTGTGACCTGTAGGATCCCTGGTGCACTTCTGTGTGACCACAGGAGTTCCTACAGCTCAGGTGCAACACAGCGTGAAGTAGTACATGAAAATTTCCCATGGATGCCTCGACACTGCACATAGGAAAGGTAATGTTGGCCCCATTAATAGGGAATTCTCTTACTCGATTTCATTTTTTCACCTACCAAGGAACAACCCCATGACTGAGAAAAAGACAGAAGATAAGGGATTTGATGATGGGAAGAAAGAGGAAAACCAGCCAGAGCCACCAGGAAGTAAAGGTCCAATCCAGGCAGCCTCCTCAACCAAGATACAGCAAGGAGGAAGAGGAGGGATGGAGACATTGGATAGGGAGGAAGAAACCACAGCCAGAATGAGAGGAGCCCTCCCAGGGCTGTTCAAGGCAGTGGAATGAAGGTGGCCATGTCTGCAGGCACAGGTAAGGACTGATCATTTATTCCTTGTTGAAACTTCTCGAACCCCTCACTACCTCTCTTAATAACAATTAGTAGAGCCCAGCATGGTGGCTCAGAGGCTCAGGAGGCTGAGGCAGAAGGATCATGAGTTCAAAGCCAGCCTCAGCAACTTAGCGAGGCTCTAAGCAACTTAGTGAGACTCTGTCTTTAAATAAAATATAAAAAAGGGCTGGGGATGTGACTCAGTGGTTAAGCGCCCCTGGGTTCAATCCTTGGTACCAAATAAATAAATAAATGGATAAAATAACAGTAGAGGGGTTCTCCTATTTATGAGTCTATTATTATTTTTTTCCTCTCATCCTCTTACAAACCAGGCTATTTTGCTTGGATCCTCATGCAATATGTAAACCCATGCAGGGAGATGTAAGCTAGTAATTGTAAGGCATCCTGGATGTTTTGTTCATAATATTTTTCCTTTGGTTAATTATCAAGTGCTTACTATATAATAATCAATGAGTGGCTAATTGGAAGCAAGAGAGAATGAAATGGGTATTACTTAGATAGTGTTTTTAATGAAAAGCATACACGTAATACTGTGGGGAAATATCACAAGAGATTTTATCTTTTTTTTTTTTTTTGATGTGTGTTAACAAAAGGATTCATTTAAGCCACTCATAAACTAAAGTCCTAGTATGTGAATTCTTTCATTTTTTTAGACTCCTCCCAAGGGGTGAGCACTGAAAGATACCAGGAGGGTAGGCAAACCTGGAGAGATGGCTGGAGAAACCAAACCTCCCTAAATGGAGCCGGAAGGTCTGTCAATTCCCAGAGAGCAAGGAAATGGTAAGCAAATGACAGCAGTTGCCTAGAGAATTAGGGAATGAATAACAATGCTTTCTGGTAAATTAACCATATTACATTGTGCACAGGAAAGGAATGGGGGAAAAAAAAAACCCTGTTAAAAATTGAATAATAATTTGCCCACATCATTTACGTAAAATGCATAATTTTCCTACTTCAGTGGACTTTAGTTTTGATTTTAAATATGAGCAGCTCCAGGACTGTTCACCAAAGCATAATTTTTGAGGTAATTAGGAAGGAGAAGAGAAATCAGACTATAATCAGCACAATCCTTCGTGAGCCACTTCACCTCCCTCCTCTTACCTGTGAATTTCAGAAAATATTTGTTTATACATTCCTGAAGGTTTCTAAGTGAAAGTGCAAAACATTAATCACTGTCATTGCTATCACTAAACCATGACCTCACCATGTTTGAGAGGAGGAAAGCCACGCTTCATTCTATTCAGTGCTTTTTTTTTCTGCTCTGATTCAAATAAGTACTTGTTTTTGAATAGTAGGGGAAAAATGGAAATGTAGCAAAGCTACACTTAAAACAGCAAGCTGAGAACAAAAGCAGCCTGCACACAGCCAAGGGAGACCTTGGAAGATCCATAGATAAAACAAAAAGCCGTGCTTGGCTGGGATACTGTTTCAAAATCAAATGCAAAATGGAGAACTCGTTCCAACTGTAAAGGTTTTTGCAGTCTATGATCGTCTGAAATAAAAAGGCATCATGTAATGTACTTTGACAGTCAGAAGCTGCACTATTGCTATGAATTATGACATTTGCTCATGACGAATGTATGTTTTCCTGAACCAGACTGGCCAGGGGAGGGGTGAAATTGGCAGGTCTAGCAGGTACCCTTCTCTTCAATAGAGCACACCCCATCGGTCACTGTGTGTCGCTTCCTCTCCTTTTTTTCCATCCCCCACACCCCTCTATCCCCTTCCATTAGAATCATAAAATTTTTACTTAGATATTCCTTTGTTTTCCCCATCCTCATGTCTCCTCAAAGGGTCATTATTTATTTATTAAAGCCAGTCCTTAGATTTCTACCTTTCAGGGCAAAATTGGGGTGGACTGTCTGCCGCTCTTCATTGCTTTCATTCTGTCTCCTCTGTAACCAGCTGGCTGGCTATGGGGTTCAAAGTCTCAACACTTCTTATCTCCTGGGTGCCCCTTCTGCTTGGGTAAAAAGACTTTCTCTGATCCTAATACTCCTCGCTCCATTCCTTCTACGTCTACCCCCAAACCCTGCCATTGGTGTAAGATTGATCAGATAAATAGCTTTTTGCCTCTACTTCCTGCCACTTGCTATAAATCACCTTTATGCAAATAGAGAAAGCAACCCTACCCCAAGACACTTTGCTGCCATCTGCCAGAAAATTGCCATAATAAATATGCAAAGGGATAATGACTCGAATGGGAATGGTGCTCCCTAGAATTGGGCAGTGCACAACTGGTACACCTTTATGTGACAACCCTGTAGTTGGAAATCACTTGAACCATCCTGGAGCCCTGCATAAATATCACAGCCACAATAGGTCAGTCTTGCCTATAACAGTTTGCAATATAAAAATTTAAATCTTTTGGTCATAATCAGAAATTGCTCAGGGGCAGTTGCTAGAAAAGATGGAGTCCCCAGGTAGCCGTACCTATAAGAATAAAAGACTCTTCCAGCATCTAGCCCGAGTTTGACTTGCTATCTGGGCAAACACACACCACACTGGAGTGATTTTTCAGGTAGCATCAGTTAGAAAGCTGTTAAGTCTGGGTGCAGTGGGGGAGGTCTTAGCCTGTATTTAAGTCAACCATTACCCTTCTCTGGCTGCTTCCTTTCTTGTTGAGTGTCCTCTCTGTCCCCCCACCCTACTTCCCATTCAGCACAACCTGCACATTCTTGTGATCTCTTACCACATAACAAACCACCCCAAAACTTAGTATAGAAACTTAGTGGCAGAAAGAGAAGCAGTCATTTATTTTGCTTGCGTATCTGTAATTCGGGTAGGGCTCCTCGGGGACAGCTCTACTCCGTGCAGCCTCAGCTGAAGCAGCTCAGATGTGGCTGGGGATCCACTCTCACAATGACTGGGGCACGTGGCTTGCTGAGCCAGTGCTGGCTGCTGAGCAGGGCTCAGCTGGGGCTGTTGGTGAGGACTTGGGTTCCACTTGGGCTCCCACATGGCTGTGTGGGCTTGTTCCCACAGATGAGCCCACGTCGAACAACCCCAGCTGACTCATAAAGCAGAGACAAGCTGCTCCCTCCAAGCCCTGTCCAAATTTCAAACTTCTCAACAAAATAAATGATTGTGGCTTTAAGCCACTAAGATTTGGGATAGCTTGTTTTGCAGCCACCAATCACCAGAATATATGTGCTAGATGTGATATGAATCCATTCCTGCATCTTTCTAGGATGCCTCCCTGTATTTCAGAGTCGAGGAAAAAAAACTACATTTCCCAGATGCCTTTACTGTTAGGATCATGATTGTGAATTGGGTACATCAATTAGACATAGTTGCACAAAGTGTGAAAGGCAGAAGTGAGACAATTTCTTGCATCTTGTGGCTATTTCCTGCTGGGAAGCAAGGTCAAGAGCCAGTGACATCCTGTCTCCTGCTTGATTGGGGTCAGGAGGCAGTTACAGTTGCTAAGGTGACATCTGGGCTTCACATTCCAACAGGGCAGCAAATGTGGGAGTGGCAGACGCACACACTGTAGCTGTCCTTCTGTCCTTTCTGGCTGCGTTTTGCAGCTACAGCATCTTTAAGATCAACGGTTCCAAAGGCAGGTTTCTGGGTCCCACCCACCTCATCGTGGCAGAGGTGGTAACTCCCTGTCATACAGGGTCTACCACTTCTTGGGAGTCATCCCAAGAAGCTTACCATTGAGCCCTCTCTTCCAGCCCTTCCAACAAGGTCGTAATTCATAACAAATTCCATTTTGCTTAAAAACACTAATGTGATTTCTATTTCCTACACTGACCGCTGCAACTGACACCTAGGTTATCTCCCAAAGCTTTGTCCCTTTTCAGTCTCTTATTCTTGCTTCCTCTCATTTTATCATTCTTTTAGCAAATATTTATGGAGTATCTACTATGTGACAGTACCTGGAGAAAAATGTATGAACAAAACAGACATGGCCCTGCCCTCATGGAAAGAGGCGGGAAAAGACTAGGAGTCAGCAAAAGACACCCATAGGGCCCAGTCGGCAACAGCTTGCCATAGTATGTCAAGTTGTCTGTGAACACAGCCATGCCTCTTCAGCTCTCTCTTGTCCATAGCTGCCTTTGCCCAACACTGACCAAGTTGAGCCACTGCAGCAGAGACTGTATGCCCCTCAAAGCTGAAAACACTAACTTCCTGGGCCTTCAGAGCAAAAGTTTGCTAACTCCTCCCTTAGACATATTAAACTCCAAGCCATATGCCTGTGGTCCCCCATATCTGATTGATTGTTCTGTCTACAGATTGTGCAGACACCATGGTTCAAGCACCAAGCTTAGTGGGAAGCATTTCAGGAGAATCTTCTAGCTCATTCTCACAACAACCTCAAGGACTCATTATTATTATTATCCCTATTTTACAGACAAGAAAATGGAAATTTAGAGAGATTTGTGCTTAGGTGACTGGGTTGATGCTGATACCATTAATAAAGATTTGTTTTTAAAGATCAAGAGAGCCAGGTGCGGTGGTGCAAGCCTACAATCCCAGCACTTTGGGAGGCTGAGACAGGAGAATCGTGAGTTCAAAGCCAGCCTCAGCAATGGTGAGATGCTAAGCAACTCAGTGAGACCCTGTCTCTACATAAAACACAAAATGGGGCTGAGGATGTGGCTCAGTGGTCGAGTACCCCTGAGTTTAATCCCCCATACCAAAAAATAAAAAATAAAAAAAGACTTAGGAAGAGGAAAGAATAGACAAAACAGAGGCCCATAGGTTCCTGGCATAAGAGGTGCCTGCAGTTATCTGCAGGAGGGTGTCCCAACTGATTTCCTGCTGGATGTGGTGAAAAGGGGAGGATTTCAATTCTAGATGGATTTTAGGTTCAAATCATAATTCTCTCACTCACTAGCTGAGTGAATTTGGGCAACTTCACTTTTCCTAGCCTCTTAGCCTCAGTATCCTCATAAAGAAAACGGGCTTTTGTGAAAAATCTAAAAAAGAAAACTATGTACACACATACAGTACCTAGCATAGTGCTTGATACACAGTAGAAGTTGAATATGTATTGATAACTTTCCCTTCCTCTTTAGTCTTATCCTTCACATGGGGGAGAAAATGTTTCACAATTATTTTTTGATTATGTCATTCTCTTCCTCAAAAAAAAAGTGCAACATCTCCCAATGACCACCACTACAGGAAGGAGACCTATGCCTGGAAGATCTGCCTAGCTTATGCCCCTTTCTTTACACTCCTCCAATCTCTGTGTCCTCTATAGAAAGTTGATTCAGTCATATTTTACATGCAACACCTCCCTGCTCTGCAACCAGAACAGCTGATACATCAGGGCTATAGGTCTAACCTGGGGAAGAGCTCCATTGAGCACTAACTATCAAATTGTCTCCCTTGAGCAGGAACCAAGAATAAAGAGACTGTGGGATTGAGGCTTGGCCTCCAGGTTACATTGAGTCAGGGCCAGAGTTGGCCCTATGGAGGAGCAAAGGGTACAATTTTGCAGAGATCAACAGTGGCTTGAGACCGCAGACCATCACAGAGAGTGACTGAAACAGCTGCTGTCCCCATTCTCACATCTGCACGTCAATCATGCTGCCTCAGCACCATTTCTTTAAGATTCCTGAACCATCTCGGTACACCATCTTTTCACTTGAGCCAATTCAAGGAAGTTTCATTCCACTAAAGTCTGACTCCACTGTCTGGCCAGCCTTGGTCCTGTCACCTCCACCAGCACCCCTTCCCAGTACCCTGGCTCCACAGAATGACCCACAACTGCTCACACAAGCTCCTCCCTACTCCAGTCTTTCTGGTGTTCCTTTGCTCTCTCTCCTCTTTTTAAAGGCTCATCCATCCTTCAAGACCCAATTTAAATATCCCATGATGTCTACCTCTTCATTCGATGGTGTTCACCATACTATCCCATTATGGACGTTAGAATATGTCCTTGAGATCCTCTCCTTTCCTCTAGGCTCACTGAGGTTAGGAACTTGGCACACTTGAGTCATATAGATATTTCACTGAATTTAATCCAAGGGTTAGAATCCTAAAAGGCAATCTGAGCTTCTTCAATAAAGAGTATTGTTCCAGTATAAGGCATTTTTGTTAAAATGGAAATGCATTTAGAGAATGCTTCAGATTAAAGGGATGAAGATCAAAGGGCATATTTTTGGCCAGGAGTTCTGAGTCTTAGAGATCCAAATAAATCGTTGACTTTTTATTTCTTAAATTGATTGGAACCATAACACTGGATTTGGTGCTATAATATAAAACTTTCTGAAACTTTTAGCTTGGTAAAAATGCTGTCGCCTCTTTACTCAAGTATTAGGATTGCTCTTGTTTCAAACTAAAGCATCCACACCCATTGCTGAAATGGTCAAGTACATCTGGAAGGCCTGATTCAGAAAAAGACCAGGGAGCCTGCAGAACCTCACATTTAGTTGGAGTTAGGGGCACATCAGCTTCAGGCTCATCAGGAGAAGAGGTTGTGTATCACACGTGAACACATGTCCACTCAGGTTCAAGACCCTGTGGCCCCAGGTCAAGAACAGAAAACAGTTGCTCAGATGGTGCCTAAAACATTAACTGCATCTTAAAAACACATAAGAATTTCCCAGTGAGTATCTTGACTGCAGATGTGAGCTTGGCAGCTGGTCCTGAGCCCTATGCCTGAGGTTCAGAGTGGGGATGCTCTTCAGCTGCCTACCTCCCTGGCCTGGCAACTACTTGGTGCCCAATTCCCCATCTCCCTCTGTGCTATGGGACTGGGCTGGAAGTCCTAGGTCATGGGGTGCATCAAGCATGTGCCCAGAGCACAAGGAGAGAGAGGCTCCCAACAACTGAAGGAAAGTCTGCTTTCTCACACTGACTTTGACCCTTCCCAGGCTTTCTGAGCAAACTCCAATTAGGTTCCTAAACCTGCCTGGGCATGACCTCAGAGAAGCTTTTAAAAAGCAGATGTCTAGGCCCCTGACCATACTTACTGCATCAGCTTTCTTGGAGACCCAGGAATTTGTTGCTAAACATGTATCTTAATCTGTCTGGTTGCTCTCATGGAAATACCACAGACTGGAGAGGCTTATAAACAACAGAAATTTATTTCTCAGTCCTGGAGGCTAGGAAGCCCAAGATCAAAGCATTGGTAAATTTTGGTCTAAGGAGCACCTGCCTCCTGGTTCAGAGAGGGCCATCTTCTCACTGTGTTCTCACAAGAAGGGAAGAGGGAGCTGTCTGGGATCCCTTTTATAAAAGCACTAATCATATTATTGAGGTCTCTGCTGTCATGACCTAACCACCTTCCAAAGGCCCTAACACCATCACCTTGGAGTTAGGATTTCTATATATGGATGTGGGGGACTGCCACATCAGTCTATAGCAGAGTGCTACCCCTTTTCTCCTCTCCCCATCCTCCTACAGAAAACTTGGGGCTGCAGAGCAATTAATTGCACAACACACTTCTTTGGTTCCTTTTAAGTCCCATTTGTCCCAGCTCCAGTGGCCCAGCCATGACAGGGTCTGGGCAGCCCTGGCAACTGTCCTCATAGTCTGCTCTGTTACCAGAGTAACCCAGGGCACCACTGCAAGGGTCCCTTCCAGGGAAGACAGAGGTAAGTCTCAGCCTGAGGGAGAAGCCAACTGACCCAGGCAGGCCAAGTGGGCTTGGTGTGACTCAGCTCCTAAGAAAGCAAGTCCCTAATACAACAGGGACTAGTGACCAGTGATGAGTCTCCTGGGGAGCAGCTGTGAAACCAGACTGGAAAGTGGGGAGCAAGACCACCTGACCAGTAAGCATGTCCAGCTCACTTGACTTGGGGCTACAACAAGCTTCCAGCTGGACACACTAGCACTTCACGAAAGTGTCACCCTGTTGCATTTAATAAGCCTAATCTCCAGCAGAGAGTCCCAGAAGATCACAGATTTACAGGGCACAAGGGACTGTCTTTCAAGGCAAGCCCCTGGTTTTATAAATGAAACTGTTCAAAAAATACATAAAACTGTGCTTGGCTTTATTCCTGTGCCTGCCCCCATCTTTTCATTCAGGTTTCCACATGAAGTGGCGTTCCTGGGACTGGCCACACTTCAGGGTGTCCTTTCTCGCTTCTCATGCCCTCTTTTGATAAATGTGACTACCTCAAGCACCTCCCCTTACTCTTTCAAGAAGCAGATAGGGGTGGAGATGAGGCCTGGGTGAGCTAGAGATGCCCTCTGGAAGGCACCTAGCCATTGCTCCTGGACTTTATCTAGGCACTAAAGGACTCTAAGAGCCCCATTTGGTTTTCTCAAAGCCAAAAAACCCTCAGGCAGAATCGTCCTCTGCCCTCTGCCTCCTGCTCACAGAGGAAATCCTGCCTTTGTCTTTTGCCCTGGTGTAGTCAAGATATCAGTTCTTCCCCTGGCTGCTACATCCTTCTGAGCTGATTGCTGACTCAGGCAGCCAAGAGAACAAAGACTGAAACTTCGCTTAAATGCAGATTCCTGGACTCTTCTGGTGTTTGGTTGAAACCCAGAAATCTACATTTTAAATACATGAACCTTTTTTTTTCTTCTTAGCAAAAGTTATCTATGTGCACATGCCTAGTCTTAGTGTAACAACAACAAACATTAGAGATAAAACAGTGCCTTCCCCTTCCCAGCACCATACCTTCCCCAAAGTGTTTATCAACTCTGGAAGTGAGGGAGGGCATCCTGCCCAGCGACACTGGACACCATTCCACATGGACATTATCATTATGAAAAGATGAGGTGATGGGAACAGGAATAAGGCCAAGGAGAATTTTCTAGTGTTTTTTGAAGAATTTGAACTTGGTGGTTACTTTGTGATCCTTTTGAATACATTTGCATATACTGGACTTTTTCTTTATATAAATGTACATATTGTTCTTGACTTTTCACCAAATATCTCAGAAAACTCCCCAGTCTCATATTTTTATCTTCTCCCCTGCCCCCCACTCCATGCAGCCCAGGAGCACTCTACCACTGAGCCACATCCCCAGCCCCTTTTATTTTTTATTTTGAAATAAGGTCTCGTTAAGTTGCTGAAGTTGGTCAAAAACTTAAAATCCTCTTGCCTCTGACTCCATGTTGCTGCACCCAGCCTTTACCTTCTTTTTAACAAATGATATTTAATAGTATTCCTTAGATTGGAAATGTCATTCACTTAGCCACTCTTCTGTTGGTGGATATTTAGGTTATTTCCGGATTTTCAGGTTTACAATCAACTTTATGTACTGGTGCTTTTTTAAATGAACATCTGCAAGGATTTCTCTTGGAGAACTATCTAGAAATAAAATTGCTTCAATATTGATTTTGGTATTTTCTTAAATTTAATATCTACTGCTGAATTATCCCATCGAATTGCTTAATCAGCATACATTTCCCTGGAATCTTCATTTTCTGAGGGGTGAATAACAGGGATTGAATTCAGAGGCACTCAACCACTCAGACACATCCCCAGCCCTCTTTTGTTCTTTATTTAGAGATAGGGTCTTGCTGAATTGCTTGGCACCTAGCTTTTTTGCTGAGGCTGGCTTTGAACTTGCGATCCTCCTGCCTCAGCCTCCCAAGCCGCTGAGATTAACAGGCGAGAACCACTCAACCCCTAAAATTGTGGTTTTGTTTTTGTTTTTTCTTTCCCTCATGGAACTGTGCTTGACTGTTTCCCAGGCCCACAGCTCCAACTTGCCTACTTCAGGACTTAGCTGAAGAGTTCTGGTCAAGTTTAGGTCTGTTCTAGGGCCCTTTGTCCTGGGCCCCAGGTTGAAGGAAACAGTGGATCCCTAGGAAACTCTTAAGTGTTTTATGGCTATTACAGAAGCATCCATAGCAAGCTAAGCCTCTTAAACTCTTAAGATTTCTGATTGCACTGAATTAGACCAAGATATATTCCATGCTTTTATAATTATGTCAAAATGGATTTTACTGTCACATATAACTAAAACCAAACAAACAAAAAAATTCTGATTGCATGATGATTGCTAACATTCCATTGGCCAGACAAATCACATGGCCACATGGCCCAAGGGCTGGCAAGTAAACCCCGTCCTTGGGGCTTGGACTACCCCAAGTGACAGCAAAGTAAAGAGTCAGGACCAAGTCTTTAAAGTCCTCTGTCATCATGACAAGGGTTCAGGCTTTGGCACCGGAAGGATTCGGGTTTGTTTCCCTGCCTACTGGATGTTGGAAAAATGATCAAATGTGGAATTATCGCTGCCTATTGTCAAGTTGCAATTGAATCTCACCAAAACATTTTTTGGTTGATTTAAATACTTGGTTTAAAAGAAACCAATGGTGGAGTGTCATGTGTCTATTAGAATATTGAGTTTATTAATTATATTTCAAAACTGCTTTGCAGTAGCACAGTTCTTCAGTTTCCCTGTGAACACACACATTTCCCCAAGTTAGAAAATCAAGTCACAGCCCCCAGCAAGCTCCTGTTAATGTGTCATTCACACCTTCCTTTATGTTCATTCATGTTTAGGGTTTAAAGAGATTCACTTATTTCTCAGTTGTGTTTTCAAAGAAAAAAATACAGCTAATTACTATAACTTCTTAAAAGATCTAAATTTTAAGTATAGCCCAAAATATATTAACAGAGTTTTCAAATAATTCTGTTTCCATCTTATTTTAAATTTTTTATTGAACTATAAAACATTAAAACGTACAGAAACATTTTTAATTGAACAGAATCAAGGATTTTGATCCCAATTAATTACTTACTATTTGAGAATCAGCTTGAAAAATTTTTATGTCAAGAATTTTTGCAATACCACTTCAAAATTTTATTTCTGAGTGATTATCTTTCTCTCCCAAATTTAGAGAATTTCATTTATGTAGAGTGTTTAAAAACAAAACAACAAAAGAAACAGTAATATCAAAATGCTGTTTATCTTCAAAATGTTTTCAAAAAATACAACTCTTCAGCTGCTGAGAACATGGCCTGATTTGAGAAGGTTTTATATTGATAGGTTTTAGATTAAATTTGTCATTGACTATTATAAAACTCAGCCGGGCACGGTGGCACAAGCCTGTAATCCCAGCACTTAGGAAGGCTGAGACAGGAGGATCACAAGTTCAAAGCCAGCCTCAGCAACAGCAAGGGACAAAGCAACTCAGTGAGACCCTGTCTCTGAATAAAACACAAAATAGGGGTGGGGATGTGGCTCAGTGGTGGAGTACCCCTGAGTTCAATCTCCAGTACCAAAAAAAAAAAAAAGATTATAAAACTCTCCAGAGATGTGTTGGTTTCCTGGGACTACAGCATATCAAAGTACCAAAGAGCAGGTGGCTTAAAGGGTAGAACTTCTTTTCACAGTCTGGAGCCTGTAAGTCAAGGTCAAGGTCAAGGTCTAGCAGGTTGGGTGTCTCCTGAGGCCTCTCTTCTTGGCTTACACATGGTGGCCTTCTGGTTGTGTCCTCAGGTGGCTTTTTCTCTGTGTGTCACTTACCTAGTATCTGTCTGTTTTAACCTCTCTTCTTATGAGGACACCAATCAGATTGGATGGAGGCTCACCCAAAGGCCTCGTTTTGACTTACTCACCCTTTAATGATCCTATCTTCAAATGTCATCACATTTGGAGACACTGAAGGTTTGAACTTTCACATATATATTTTGAGGGAACACAATTCAGCCCACAAAAATAGCTTATGGACAGGGGCTGGGATTGTAGCTCAGCGGTAGAGCGCTTGCCTCGCATGCGTGAGGCCCTGGGTTCGATCCTCAGCACCACATACAAAGCAATAAAATAAAGACATTATGTCCATCTACAGCTAAAAAAAATATTTAAAAAAAAAATAGCTTATGGACAAAATGACTTTAAAAATTATCAAAAGCACTATTGATATATAACTCACATGAGATTCACTCATTTAAATTTTTTTAAACTTTTTTTTTTATACTGGAGATTCATCTCAGGGGCACTGTATTACATCCCTCACTGTATTACATCCTTCTTTTTTACTTTGAGATATGGTCTTGCTAAATTGGCCAGAAAATTTACAATTCTCTTGTCTCAGTTTTCAGAGTCATTGGGATTATAGGCATGTGCCACCATATCAGGCTAAACTGTTTAGCCTGATAATTTGCCCTCCCCCTTTTAACTTTCACTGGGTGGTGCTATCATCACCACAGTCAATTTTTAGAATCATTTTTTTCCCCATTACCCTGAAGGAAAACCCACAGTCTTAGCTATCACTTCCCCAACCCCCTCCCCTCTCTCTAGCCCTGGGCAACCACAGAACTTTCTGTTTCTGTAGATTTACCTATTCTTGACATTTTTTAAAAATGGAATCATACAATATGTGGTCTTTTTTTTTTTTTTTTTTTTTTTTTTTTGGTACCGGGGATTGAACTCAGGGGCACTCGACCACCGAGCCACATTCCCAGCCCTATTTTCTGTTTTATGTAGAGACAGGGTCTCACTGACTTGCTTAGCACCTCGCCATTGCTGAGGCTGGCTTTGAACTCGCAATTCTCCTGTCTCAGCCTCCCTAAGTGCTGGGATTACAGGCTTGAGCCACCACAGCTATATGTGGTCATTTGTAACTGGCTTTTTTCACTTAATATAATGTTTTCAAATTTCATTTATATTGTGGTATATATTGATACTTCATTTTTTATTGCTGGATAATATTCCATTATATTGATATAAGAACTTTTATTTGTCCATTCATCAGTTGATGGACGTTTGGGTTGTTTCCACTTTGGGGCTGTTATAAAGAATGCAGCTATGAACATTCATGTACAACTATTTGTGTAAACATATGTTTTCAATTCTCTTAGTATGTGGAATAGAATTACTGGATCATATGATAACTATGTATAAACATTTTAAAATAAAGTGTTACTCAAATTATTGTTATTAAAATTAAATAATCAAGAAGAAGTATTCTGTCTTCATGGATAAGGAAACTTAATACTATTAAGATAGCACTTCTCTTCAAACTGACCTAGAATTAAGGCAATCCTAGTTAAAAATTCCAACAGAGGTATAGAAATTTATAAGATTCTGCTGGGCGCGGTGGCTCACGCCTGTAATCCCAGCACTTAGGGAGGCTGAGACAGGAGAATCGCAAGTTCAAAGCCAGCCTCAGCAATAGCGAGGCGCTAAGCAACTCAGTGAGACCCTGTCTCTGAATAAAACACAAAACAGGGCTGGGGATGTGGCTTAGTGGTCGAGTACCCCTGAGTTCAATCCCCGGTGCCAAAAAGAAAAAAAGAAAGAAATTGACAAGATTCTTAAATTTATAAAGAAATGACAAGAGCTTAGAATAGTCGAACCATTTGGAAGTATAACAAAGTTTGAGTATTCATACTACCAGATTTGAAGAGTCGCTATAAAACTATAAAACAGAGTTCGGTATTAGGACAGGGATAAACACAAAGGCCAGTGAACAGAATAGAAATTCGAGATAGACCCACACATATATAGTCATTTGACTTGCAACAAATGCAAATCAAACTATTTCCTATTCCAATAGGAAATAGTTGATCTTTTCAATATAGGAAACCAAATCATTTGTATGTCCATGTGGGAAAAAGTGGACCTTCACTTAGCTCATACCAGACATGAAAATTAATCTGAAGATGCATCAGATCCCTAAATGTAGAAGGTAAAGCAATAAGGAAAACAAGTGTAATATCTTCCTAACTTTGAGTTAAAAAGATATTTCTCAAAAAGTTTTCATTTATTAAAAATAAAACATAATAAATTTTAACCTGTTGAAAAGAAAAGCTGTAAAATAAGACCATGACCTTGTTTTTTTTTAATATTTTTATTAGTTGTCGATGGACTTTTATATTATGTATGTATATGTGGTGCTGAGAATCGAACCCAGTTCCTCACATATGATAGGCAAGCACTCTGCCACTGAGCTACAACCCCAGCCCTCAATGATCTTATTTTGAAATAAGAATATTTGTTCATCAAATATACAATTAAGCAAATGAATAGGCAAGTCACAGACTTGGAGAAGATATTTACAATACATATTTCTTACAAAACACTTTTACCCAGAATATATTAAGAACATCTATAAGAATCATTTAAAAATGGGCAAAAGACTTCAACAGGCCCAACATAGAAGATGTTCTGATGGCCAATGAACATGGTAAAAAATGTTCAATGATATGGCTCATGGAATGAATGTAAATTAGAATCACAGTGAGATAACACTGAATGGCTAATAGCAAAAAGAATGAAAATCCCCAATGTTGGGCACGAATGTGAAGCAACTAAAAGGTCGTTTGCTGGGTGTATCAGTTTATTCCACCACTTGGAAGACTGGCATTAAACCTAAGTATATGCTTACAACTCTGTTTTTTTAGCAATTCCACTCCTGGGTATCCATCAAAAAAAAATTGTGGATAGGTCCACAAAAAGAGCTGTACATGAATATTCATAGCAACTTTACTCATAATAGCCCCAAACTGGAAATGGTGCAAATTCTCATCAACAGAAGGATGGGTCAATGTATCGTAGAAGTCAGGTCAGTTGTTGTCTTAGGATTGGGGTTAGTGACTGGAAGGAGGCATGCATAGGGGAACCTTCTGGAGTGAAGGAGATAATAAATAAACAAAAATAAATAAGATAAAATAATTAAAGGAGACCAAGTTGGTTACATTAGCATATATGTAAGGGAAAACCCACTGAGCTACCCATTGAGTGCACTTAAGATTGGTGCTCATTAAAAAAAAAAAAAAAGATTGGTGCACATTACTGAAATAGAAGTTATTCCTCAACAAAAAATAAAATAATTGCACCTGTAATCCCAGAAGCTCCAGAAGCCTTAGCATTAAGGAGGATCTCAATTTCAAAGCCAGCCTCAGCAATGGCAAGGCACTAAGCAAATCAGTGAGTCCCTGTCTATAAATAAAATACAAAATGGAGCTGGGGATGTAGCTCAGTGGTTGAGTGTCCATGAGTTCAATCCCCTGTACCCCAAAAAATAAGCAAAACAAAAATAAATAAAATTAAAAAATTGAAGGAGATTACTCGTATGAAGAGAAACTTTATAAGGATTTAAACAAGTCTACTGTTCCCTCTTTGGGAAGAGACAGAATGTTTAATTTCTCTGAGCCCCAGTTTTTTATCTGTAATTAGAGATAATACCTTACCTGGTATATTAATTTGATAATGAGGTAAAGCTTATAAAATATGATATTTAATGGCTCATCCTGAGTTTTTCCACTTGTAAAATGGGTACAAATACAGTAACTATTTCATATCTAAAGGTAATTCTGAGCCAATTCCCTATGTATAGAGCATTAAAAGTGTCTGACTCGGAAACTCTCAATAAATGCTAATATTGACTCTATGAATATGACTAGATGAACTTCAAGGCCTCACCCAGTTGCTATAGGAGTCTCTAGGAAGCCTAGATGATTGGGTATATATGGTTCCCATTCCCTGCAACAGAGCTGCCATGAGAAAAGCCAGGTCCCTGATTCTGCCTAGATGTCTTTCCACCATCCCTTGCTGCCTGAACAAAGGTGAGGAATTCAGAAATCAGGAAAACGTTCATTCTGCGTTTTTTTCTTGTGCCTGACCCTCGGTGTCTGCCAACAAATTTCCATGTTTAGGGAGCTTATGACACCCCGCAGCATGGGAAGCAGAAGGACTTTAATTTCCTTCTTTTTCCTGCCTGTGGATGCTGAGATTTCTACTAAGAGGTTACCCTTTATGCACCAGGTTCTGCTCTAAACAGTTACACACTTTAAGGCTTATTAGCCCCATTTCGTGGAGATAACTGAAAAACAAAGTGCTCAAGTGATTTGCCCAGGATCACAGAGCTAAGACATGGGTAGAGCCAGGAACTAAAGACCGCCTTGTGCCAGAATCCACTTGGCTTATCTCTGCACTGTGCTGCCTTCCCTTACAGAGCTCAGTGTTTCCTGAAAACTTTCTGGTCATAAATCACTCCTTGAAGCCCTTTGCCTCCTCTGTCCCTTGCCTCATCTTTCTCAGGATTGAAAGAGCCAAAGTAGCCTTAGCATTCCAGGTCTTCACTAAAGCAGAGTTGACTGCCCCAAATGTCACTCAGCTTTCTCTGTGGCCCTGTTGCATTTCAAACCTGTTTCACCAGCTTCACCAGGAGTCCCTGCAGCGCTGGCTTTTTTTCCGGAATGTTTCAGGTCTAACCTGGAAATGCCATTTTATATGTTTTCAAGATGGCGCACCCTTCCTCCAACCTCCACCCCACTCCCATCGCCTCACACTCACACTTCCAAGTCTAATAGGTACTTTTTTGGAGAATAATGATCTGTAACATCTTGGTTGCCCAGCAGGTGCCACAAGCAAGTCTGGTTTGGGGCTTAAGTCTGTGCAAAATCCTCAGCCCTTTACCCTCTAGGTCCCCTTTTCTTTACATATGTCAACCTGTGCAATCCCACTGAAACAACAAAAAAGCTGAAATGAGGATCCTGAGGGCACATCTGGGGGAGGGGACTGATATCAATTTCATATTGTAGGCCCCCTGAAAATGCTATATTCAGTGAGTTCTTTTGGAGATGTTTTGTCCCAAAACAGAATTCTAAAGTAGAACTATGTAGCCATGTGTTGGGAGACAGAAGAATAAAATATTTTCTATCTTTCCACCTCAACCCCTACTTTTCCTGGAGTTTACCATGAACCCCAGAAAGGTATGTTTGGGGTTTGAGGGTGCTGCCTTTGGTGCAATCCATTTCCTATATCAAACAAACTCCATAGTGAAAAGCAGTTCCTGAGTTCGGGTTTGGATGCCATGTGCTAGTGTCCCACTGGGTTCCCTCTGCAGACTCTCATTTTGTGCTCTGCTGCTAAGGCCTCCAGCTGATATCACTTGCAGCCTAATAAAGCGGGTGAGGGTGTTAAAGCATACCAACCTGGCTGCCTGTCACCACAGGAAACTGTGGTCCTTCCAGACCCAAATTTATGTCCATCCTCCATAAACTTTATGCTGCACCGTGCTGCTGTGAACAGTGATTTACTCATGAGGTGTCGGCTCACAGGATGCAGACCTTCTGGAGTTTTGTGCTAACCCCGCTGGCATCACATAAAGAAACCCCCGCAAGGGTCAGAGCACTTCCCCAGAGGGTCTCAAATTGCAGAGGTCAGGGTGATAGACTCTCCCCAGCTGCGATCTCAGAGGTGTCTCCTGGTCAGCCTCAAAACCTGACAGCCATAAAATCCCAGGAGGCTGCAGCAGAAGACCTCACTAGGTTTTGCAGATAGGAAAAACCCACGTGCAATGTCTTTCCCTGGTCACCCACACATACCCAAAAAGAGTCCATACATACTGAGAGGTTTGCCTGAAGGGAAAGTGTGTGTGTGTGTGTGTGTGTGTGTGTGTGTGTGTAAACAAGTGTGCAGACATGTGAGTATAAAATACATGGTTGATAAAAATATACATACCTAACATGGAAAAGTATGCCTTTACCTAAATATTTGTAGAGGAGAGAAAAGCCTGTTTCTGAACATCAGTAAATAATGGTGAGAAGAGTCTGGGCACATGGCATGGACCAGGAGTGCAGCCACCCGATATGGTGAGGCTGAGCTGGATGGAGACAGTGGCCCCTTGTTTCACCAGGTTAGGTTGTCTTGTACATTCAAATGTGTACCTGTGTGTCAAGCCTGTGTGTACCAATGACTAACTCCCTCAAGTGAGAAAAGAACATGCCCTAATGTTTACTTTCAGGGAGTCCTGGGTCTGTTGAGTAATCAAGTTGCCATGTTTCATGCTCCACATTGAGCCGTAGGAAATTATTTGTGGACTCAGATATTCCACACTTATAAGAAATACAACCAAAGAAAATATATGACCAACTTCCTTATTTTAAGAAGCTCAAACAAAAGGAATGATGGGTACTCTCTCTCTGTTATTTAAGACTGAAACTGTCCTAGGGTTCTTAATTTGTCCAGTGTATCAGTCAGGTTAATTATCTATAGCTTCAGTAACAAAAATCCCAGAGGTCTCAGGTCTCAATACAATTTAGTCATGTCCAGTGTGAGTAGCTCTACTGAGTGTCTCTCCTCTGAGCTGTGACTCAGGCTCTTTCAACCTTCTAACTCTACCATTCCCATTCCCTAGAGCTTCTTTGGAGCCCTCTCCTGTATCTTCTGCCTTGTTCTAGCTATCAGTGAACTGACCATCTAATGGAACATTTTGGGGGCCACCTCTGGACATGACATTTATTATTACCTATGCTCACATTCCATTGCCCACCCTGTTGCATGTTCTACCTAAGGGCAAGGACTCTGGAGAATATTGTCTCCTTATGTGATTGAAAGCAGAAATGAAATTGGTGGGAATGTGGTCAGTCCTAGACACATCTAGGAATGGAAGTGAAGCTGAACTAAGATGTTTTAGTCAGCTTTGTATCTTTGTGACCAAAAGACCTGACAAGAACAACTTAGAGAAGGAAAAGTTTAATCTAGTTCATGACTTCAGAGGTTCAGTTTATTCTGGTCCATGGTCAGCTGACTACATAGCTCTGGGCCCAAGGTGAGGCTGATATCATGGCAGAAGGGTGTGGTAGAAGAAGCAGCTCAGGGTATGGCAATCAGGAAGCAGAGAGAGCTCTGCTCACCAGGGACAAAACATGAACCCCAAAGGCATACCCTCAGTGACCTGCTTCCTCTAGCTACACCCTACCTGCCTACAGTTACCACCCAGTTGATCCATATCAGTGGATTAACCCATTGATTAGGCCACACCTCATAACCTAATCAGTTCACCTCTGAAAATTCTTGCATTGTCTTACACACGGAGCTTTCAGGGAACACCTTATATCTAAACCATAACATAAGAATTCACGGCCTGTTCTGCTTTGAGAGAAACATTAATAATCCCATTTAATCCTAATATACATGTATGTCACCTACATAGTGTGATTTATGGACCATTAGAAAGCTGCAAAATACTTCCTCTAGCCCACCTATCCTGGAACCTTGCTGTTAGAAATCTAATCCAATATTGTCTTGATCTTTTCTTTCTCCTCTAAAATGTGTACCAGCTTTCAATTTATTACCTCTCAGCTCCATTTATCCTTCATTGCATGCTCCTCAAATATGAATCTGTGCCCTTTAGTTTTCCTCTGCCATTGTTGTAATGCTAAATTTGCCAGTAGGGGGCGCTGGAGAGAACCTACGGGAGGACGGGGGTTTCTGTCCTGGCACACTTAAGCCAGCTTGGCAGACACCTTCTGCTTACCAAGCTCCTAGCACAGGCTGCTTCTCCAGCACAAGGGCCAGCAGTTTCCCTGGCACTTCCCCCACTAGCCGAGGGGGAACTAGCAGAGTTCCCATAGTGAGATATCTCACCAATTTTTTCTGACCTACTAGAGAGCAGATTTCCAGCATATTTCACCAGCATGGCATCTCAGTGTCTTCTGTGCCATCCAGTATGCCCTGTTGGACAAGGTCTGGATCTCAGCCCTGTTGGACAAGGTCTGGATCTCACCCTGGATCTTCTTACATCTGCCATTCTCATATTCTTTGGAGTTCCTTTTATTTCTTACTAACCCATTGTTACTTTAATCCCATTACAGTAAATAATTCTTTATATTACCCTTTCCCTGTTCAAATTATAGTATAGTTTATCCCTCTTGATTGGATCCAGATTGATGTAGAATGCAAATGTCCTTGGGATAGGATTCATAGGAAGTCAGTGACACTTGAGTATAAAATTGTTCGTTTTGTTTTCCTGGCACCTAGGGAGCAGTATGTACCTTGGGGCTGAGCTGGGAGAGGGTAAGAAGAAAGATCCTCCCCACCCCGCAAAGGGAGGATGGGAAAATCCTAATAACAAACTTTGCCTATTGCACAATTTTACTGTGGGCTGACTAGAGCTGTTAAATGCTATTCTTCATTTCAGTGCAAAATGTCTTTAGTTCCCCAGGGTCAGCCTAACAGTACCAGAAATAGAATGAAAGCACTAGCTTTTCTCATGAAGCAGCAACTATTGTCCTTTGATAAGCTCAGTACTGTCTCCACTTTGTTGTTTTGTTTCTTAATCACACATAAAAGTGTATTGCCATATGAAACATAAAGAAGACAGTTCTGGACATTTTATTTCATTCAACGGAGCTGGGCTGCTCCCTGAGTGTACATGAGCTCCTTCAGCAGGGCGTCATCATCTTCAGGCTGTGCAGCCAACATGATTCCACACATGGATCATCAGATAAGGAAATGCCTCGGTTTACAAAGAGGCTAGTGTTGCTAGCGTAGCCTTCCTCTGGGGACTGTTGAAAATAGGACGGCAGCTTCTCTCTTTCAGAGAAAGTCTTTTTATTTTGTTTTGTTTTCTTGAGACAGGATCTCAATATGTTGTCCAGGCTGGCCTTGAACTCCTGGGCTTATGTGATCCCCTTGCCTCAGCTGGGACTACAGGTGTGCGCCACCGTGCCCACACGTGGTCTTGATTAAAAGCTGGAGTAGGAACAAGACAAGAAAGATCCCTTCCTACTTGAAAAAAAAAAACAACATTTTATTGAAGTGATATATCTACATGATTCAAAGAGCAAATGACACAGAAGGATTTATTTAGCAAGTCCTTCTCCCACAGCCTGCTGATTCCCCTCTCAATTCTCTTTATGTTGCAGGTTATACCTTCTTTATGTCTTTTTCATCATTCCAATGAGTTCTTGAGAGGTAGGGGATAGAAACCCATGTGCCCAATCCACCATCTTGAAAAACGAGCTTTTCTCTCAACGTAGATTCATTTTATTCTGAGGCAAAATCATAAGAAACAGAATCCAACATTCTGAAAATACTCTCAGCTTATTAAGTAAAAATGCATGTACTTGTGCTATTTGAGTCAGTAATGAAAACATATTTCTCCCATCCAGTTCAGTTTTTATTTGTTTTTTTTTTGTTTTTTTTTTTTTGACCTGGCGATGTCTCTCCTATTGGCTACTTGAGGGTCAGAACTCAGGCTTCTTGTCCTTATCCATCTGGTGCCCTTTAGACAAGCGTTCCTTTGAAATGCTACATCTTAGTGAAAACTTTTGAGTAGCAGGCATGGTGACACACACCTGTCGTCCCAACTACTCAGGAGGCTGAAGTGGGAGGATCTCTTGAGCCTACAAGTAAGAGACCAGTCTGGGCAAATTAGTGAGTCTCTGTCTCAAAAAGTTGTTGTTTTTTTTTTCTTTTTGATAGAGACCAATCATTACAATATGCAGATTGTATTTTAACAGAAAAAGTAGCAATACTGAAGATAGTGTGATGGCTACAACCCCCAAGTGCTATATCCTGCCAAGGGAGAACAGCAGCAAAACAGCTGAGCCCAGGGCTCAAGTGAGGGGGTGTTATGCATGTCCTTCCTTTCCCTGTCTCACACCCACTAGCTCCTGCACTTGGGCTTCCTGTTGAACAACTCCACCTCTACCATTTCTGATGGGAAAATGGAACACTGGGAGTACATACAGGAAAGAAGATAGGCTATATTGATCTTCTCCCAATCTACTTCCAGTGAATGCATCTACACTTCATCCCAGTTTCCATTTCTCCCCTACTTCTGCAACACCTCAGAAGGCCCTGCCCAACAGGCCTGAGTGGGCTAAAGCTGTGTTGGTCTTGTTTCCTTGTGGTACTGGTGATAGAACTCAAGGTCTCCAGCATGTTCCACTAATACTTTACCACTGCACTACATAACAAATCCTTTTTTTAAGAATTTAAAAAAATGTTTAGACAAGCCGAGCGCGGTGGCTCAAGCCTGTAATCCCAGCACTTTGGGAGGCTGAGACAGGAGAATCGCGAGTTCAAAGCCAGCCTCAGCAATGGCGAGGTGCTAAGCAACTCAGTGAGACCCTGTCTCTACATAAAACACAAAATAGGGCTGGGGATGTGGCTCAGTGGTCGAGTACCCCTGAGTTCAATCCCCAGTACCAAAAAAAAAAAAAAAGTTTTAGACAAGGTCTCACTAAGTTGGCTAGGCTGGCCTCAAACTTGTGATCGTCCTGCCTCAGCTTCCCAAGTCTCTGGGATTAAAGGCATGTGCTCCAGTGCCCGGCTAAAGCTGTGTTTTAATTAGTCAACAGCACCACATTTAAGCTTATATAATCTCACGGCCATTAGCCTATCGGTTTGGTTATTAAGAATTATTTGAAAGAGGGCTAAATATAAAACACTCACAGAATGAGCCTTTATCTGGACTGGTGTTTGTCACAGGGAAAGAGCTGGGATATCTACTTTTCAAAAACAATACCATCAAAGCTCCTTAGCATGTAATACATTTTAGCAATCCGAGCCAGAATCCAAAAGCGTAATAAAGAAAGGCAAGTGAAAATGCTTATAATTGTCATATTGTAAATGCCTTACTTCCTGCCAATCTTATATCTGTTCCCAGAGAAGCCAAAGCTGCCCCCTCTGCCAGCGCCTTTGTCAGCTGCCAGCTGTTACTTCCCTGGAAAAAGGGTCAGGAGGCTGCTGGTAGCTAATAGCCAGCCAGAAGCTGCAAGTAAGAACCGTCCCTCGTGGGCTTTTGCTGCTGGCTGATTGTCAGCTGAGAGCTACAAGTTCTGGTTTGATAAAAGCCAGCTATAGATTTCAAGGCTTTTTTTTCCCCATTTTCCATTTGTGCTCTGAAATTGTCATGCACTCCAAATGGAACTCCACGAGCACGTGGGCCTTTGTTCTGCCTTGTTAGGCACCAGCAAGTCAGAGTCATCTCCACATAGTCACTTCACAGGGCGGGGGAGTGGTACGAGGTGAGGCGAGGTGAGGCAGGGAGGGTTTCGTGGCACATGTGCAGCCCTGAATTCAGATGAACACCACACAGGGTGTTTCCGGCTCTGTTTGAGAGACAGCCTCAGACTCCTTGGCTGTTTCTGTGACAGCCGGGAAGTGGGGGTGGGGTATGCTTGTAAGTTAGAGTCAGAATTTATTGACTGAAGCCCCCTGAAAAGAAATCAGTCACCAGCTCCATGCACCAAGCATGAGACGCCAGGCCCCCAGCTGTTCCCATAGGCCATCAATCAAGAATCACCTTTCCTGAGACACGATGTGGACCTCAGAGTTCTGTAGGTTTCAGGGGGTCAGACAAGAGGAAAGGGGTGCACCATTGTGCACCTTGTACAATGGTGTGTTTGCTTTAAATTCAGATGTTCAGAGGCTGTCGTGTGCAATGCCTCAGCAGTGAAAAATAAACACCCAGCAGAAGCTGGCTCTGAGTTAGGGCGAGCACACAATAAATTTCAACTGCTTAAATTAATCGCTCACTGCTTGTTGTGAATATTAATCCCAGGGAGGGAGCTGGCTTCTCCTCCATCAAAAGTCAGGTGAAAACTGAAAACAGCAAAACATTTGGGATCTTTTGAGAGAGGGCTTACCTGTGAGCCAAGCCTGGATGCTGTCCTGAAAAACAGCCCCTCCCGCTTCCCAAGCACAGCAGTGCCTAACAGCCAGAGCACCCTTCTAGGACTTCTAGGACTCTCCAGGGACGTGAATAGGGAGGGCCTTGCTTGAGAGTGTAGAAGATGAAGGAGCCAAGACTTAATTTGTAGGTTTTAAATTTGGAATAAAATGGACATAACACGCCAAGCGAGGTGGCGCACACCTGCAGTCCCAGTGGCTCAGGAGGCTGAGACCGAAGAGTTCAAAGCCAGCCTCAACAACTCAGTGAGACCTTGTCTCTAAATAAAATATAAAAAAAGGGCTACCTATTTCTGGAACTTTTCCATCACCCAAACTGAAACTGTGTATCCATTCAACAACTCCCCCTTTGCCCCTCCGCCAGCTCCTGAAAAGCATCCTTCCTCTTCCCTCCTCTCTGTCTCTATGAATTTGATGGCTCTGATACCTCATATAACTGGAATTACACAATATCTGTCCTTACGTGTCTGGCTTATTTGACTTCATATAATGTTTTCAAGAATCATCCATGATACAGTATATGTTGGCATTTGAGTTCTCTCTAAGGCTGAATAATATTCCATTGTATAAATACACCACAGTTTGTTTACCACTTGTCTGATGATGGATATTTGGGTTGTTTGTGCCTTTTGACTGCTGTGAACAATGCTGCCATGAACACGAGTGTACAAATATCTGTTCAAGTCCCTGCTTTCAATCCTTTCGTGTCTCTACCCAGAAATGGAACTGCTGGATTATATGGTCATTCTATGTTTAACTTTCTGAAGAACCACCAAACTGTTTCCTAATTTTTTACTACTCCTAAAGTTTGTGTAGTAACAAAAAAGAAAAAAAAATCATTACAAAAAGATAAAACAATGGCTTCTTTTAGCCTTTGGGGGACAGTGTTGACCTCAGTGGTAGAGAGCTGCTTATGGAATTACTATATCCTTATGAGACATGGCTGTTATGAAGATTAGATGGCCAGTGATGGTCAGGAAGGAGACATTTGCCACCAAAAAGAGGCACTGGATGGTACTGATCAAGTTGCAAGAATCTTGTCTTGCCTGGGTGGTGCTGACACAGGTCTAGAGTTCTAAAAGGAGGGAGAAGGGGGTCTCTGAAGAGAGGGGATACCACCCAGAGGTGAAAGATAAGTAGTGAGATATTTGCCAAGGCAAAGATGATCAATGAAGCTTAAATTGCTTCAGACTCCATTTTAAACTGTTTCTTCATCTACTGTGAACCATAATCCCCCCTCTATTGCCCTTAAACTTTCAATTAAAGTCTGTTATGTGCAACAGGATTGTGATCTTGGTCCTTTGGGAAAATGGAGAGAATAGGAGGAACAGAGGCAGGTGAGGGGTTCTCTAAATGTGGGGGGAGATGAGCTGTACCCATATTCTGTAGGAGCAGGAACTCAGAGTGTAAGGCGGCTATGATGCAGTTCAGAAATCTTACAGGAAATGAGGTGGGGGCTGCAACTACTTCTAATGGAGATTAATAGAAAAGGGAATTCCAGGACAATGTGAGGACATGGGGCTCTCCAGGTACCTTGAGAATATCATGCCTTTGTACAGGAAAACCAGTGCCAATGGCTACAGCCCTTGACCTGAGGCAAAGCTATTAGGTCAAATGCTGGACAGAAAATCCCTGCTTAATGAATGCTCCAACTGGCCCATAACCAAGACTCTCCCTCTCCAAGACAAGTTTTGGCAAAATGTACAGCTTGTAAAACAGAACTCTGTGGGTTTCAGGGCACTGAGAGACAAGGGAGCTTAGATTAGATCTAACTTCCCATCCATGAGCTACATCCCCAAACAGGTCTCTCATCAGGGGAGGCCAACCTTGAGCAATGCATAGTAGGGACTGGCCTTGAATTTGAACTTGCTGAGACAGGCACCTCTCACTGCAAGTCTTAAAGTCTTTAACTCAAGACTTTAAGGAGTGTAAGACTTGAACCCACAGTCTGTTAAGAAGAATTAGGTGAAGTTTCATTAGGCTCTAGTTGTGCTTTTACACAACAATGAAAGATTCAGAATCATGTTAGTTCTGAGATAAGCTCTGTGTTTCTCTTTGCTGAGGGTCTGGTGATGATTCTCAGTCTGCATGAAGGAAGGCTTCTTGCCTGGCCCCTCTTGTGCAGGTCTTGCTTTGTTCTCATCCAACCTGGCGTTGGCTGCAGGTCCTTCACACTGGCACAGGGCCCTCATCACTAAGCTTCAGCCTTTGCCAATGTAACAGAAAAGAAAAACGACAGATATAACATGTGAATTACTGTAGTTGTATATCTGAATTTTGGGTGTGTAGGGTGGTAGGGGGAACAGGAAGAAAATGGATTATTTAGGAAAATACCCACTTGGTTATGAAAGTGAGGTTTCCTTCCATAACCACCACCCCAACCTTATAATAGTCTGGAAGAAGTGAAGTGATCTGCTTAATGGGATGGCAGGGAATGGGTGAGGTTCCCTTTATTTCAAGGAATAATGGTGTCCCATAACCCAGGATAGGGCAAAAGGGGTCAGAGTAGTCTACAGAAAATGGCTGAGCAGAGCTTAAGGAAAATAGCTCCAGTGAAAAATCCCCCATGACCAGCAAAACTGAGGGTCCTCAGAATAGCAGAACCCCCTTGGGAACTATGCTTTAGACCCCCTGTTACTCAGATTGTGGTCCACAGAACAGCAACCTTAGTCTACCCGAGAGTTTGTTAGAAATGGAGTCCCAACTGGATATAGTGGCACATGACTGTAACCCAGCAGCTTGGCAGGCTGATGCAGGAGGATCACAAGTTCAAGGCCAGCCCCAGCAACTTAGTGAGGCCCTAAGCAATTCCACGAGATGAAGTCTCAAAATAAAATTAAAAAAAAAACAAAGGGGGCTAGGGATGTGGCTCAATGGTTAAGTACTCCTGGGTTCAATCCCTGGTACATAAAGAAAGAAAGAAAACAAAGAAAGAAAGAAATGCAGAGTCCCAAGCCCAGCCCAAACTTACTGAACTGGGATCTGTCATTTAAAAGATTCCCAAGCAATTTACATGTACGCTAATTTGTTTTTTCAATGCTGAGTACCAAACCCAGGGTCTGACACAGCTAGACAAGAGCTATACCACTGCACTACACCCCCAACCCATACATATATTTTTTTAATTTTGTTTTTAACTATTGGTGGACCTTTATTTCATTCATTTATTTATATGCAGTGCTGGAAATTCAAACCAGTGCCTCACACATGCTAGGAAGCACTCTACCACTGAGCCACAACCCCAGCCCTACACACTATATTTTGGTAAGAGATGCTTTAGTGTATTATTCTACAACTTTGGCTATGAATTGGAATTGTTTGGGAAGCTTTTTAAAATACCCATTTCCCAACCATTAGAACTCTCAGGAGATTTTTTTTTAAATATTTTTTTTTTAGTTATATGTGGACACAGTGTCTTTATTTATTTTTATGTGGTGCTGAGGATCGAACCCAGTGCCTCACAGGTGCGAGGCAAGCGCTCTGCCAGTGAGCCACAACCTCAGCCCCTCAGGAGATTCTAATATGTAGCAAAACCTGAAAAACCATTGGCTTCAAGGGCTCTGACCTTGCCTTTTTCTGGCTATGCCCCATGCCTGGAATGAGGCATCCATGGGGCAGTGGATGTAAACCAGCTCTCTGGGGAATAAAAAAATCTGATTTGAGCCAGGCGCGGTGGCTCACGCTTGTAATCCCAGCACTTAGGGAGGCTGAGACAGGAGAATTGCGAGTTCAAAGCCAGCCTCAGCAATGGCAAGGAGCTAAGCAACTCAGTGAGACCCTGTCTCTACATAAAACACAAAATAGGGCTGGGGATGTGGCTCAGTGGTCGAGTGCCCCTGAGTTCAATCCCCAGTACCAAAAAAAAAAAAAAAAAAATCTGATTTGTAGGATTTGCCAAATTTCCAAAGTGTAAATATTGCCACCAAAGCTGATTTATACCACTAGAGCAATGTCACCAAATGTGGAGTTGGGAGGAGACATGCAGTGTTGGCTGTCAAGAGCCTGCCCTCGCCAGCACCACTGCATGGGCCAATCAGATGCACCCACAGTGAGCATCTCTGTCTTGGCAGAGCCATGGAATTTCCTGATTCTTACAAGACTCTTTCCAAAGAGAACAACATAGAGTTCATAGGTGGGTGTTCACACACAAGGTTCTCCATGTGTAGGATGAAATCAGTGTTACGGAGAGAAGAAGGTAAGGGGCTGGGGGTCTCCATTTGAACATTTTCCTCATCCCTGCAAATGTAGGCGGGGGTCTGTGGACTTGTGATGCCCCATCTTGAATTTTTACCTCTTTCCTGAGCCCTGCTATGCATGATGACTCTCTGTTACCACCAATTACTCCCAATCCTTAAGAACAGAGTTGTACATTCCAACCTTGACTTGGGGGTGCTTGGGGGAATGAAGGAGAGGAGACCATGCTCTTGAATTGGGTGAGGGAAGAAGAGAGCAGACAGCAGAGATTCCATCTTGGTGGGAAAATCCCAATAAGACAATCAAGTCAGAGTCAAACAGGAGTTTTGTATAAAGTTATATACCTAGGATACAGGATCTGGTGTTTTCAGGGACTTAGACTCCTTCTAAGGAGTCTTGGTTGCTCTGTCATTCCTGGGGTATTACTGTCAACCGTATGGTCCCAAACAGCTCATCACCACCGCTATATTCATATTCCAGCCAATGAAGAAGAAGATGGCATGGCTAAAGAGTCACTGATGGGAGCTTAGCTGTATGGCCATACCTACCTATAGGGAAGGCTAAGTAATGCAGTCTTTCTTCTGGATAGCCATTTGCCCAACTAAAAGTTCTATTACTATAGCAGAAGAAGAGAAAGGACATTAGTGTTCAACACAGCCGAACAACCACAACAGGGCTGAGCTAAAACAAGTTGGTCTGGTTTCTTGAGAGTCTCCTGGAGAAGTTGAGATGAATCAGCTTACCTTCCTGGAGAGCCCAGGTGAGCTTATCACACACTGTCACATCTTCAGAGGGCAGGAGGCCACCAGGACTATTCTCACAGAGGTCAGAAAAGCCCCATATGGACCTGAGGCCCTGTGCTCACTAAAAGGAAGGCGCACAGCCTTCCCCCCACACCCAGATCCTAGCTGGAGGAGGAGAGACAGATGCCAGAAGACTGAGTAATTACCAGTAAGAATGAACTGAAAGAAACTGAACTAACTTTTTCAGGATAAAGGGGTTGTTGGGCTTTTGGTTTTGTTTTTTGAGGTTTTGTGCATAATCTAAAAATGAAGTGTCTCTCTCTGTCTGTCTCTCTCTCTCTCTCTCTCTCTCACACACACACACACACACACAGTACATTTCCTGGCCTGCAATTCTAAGAACATCTTTCTAACATAAAGCATCTCCACCCCCGTTTACTCTTCTCTGCTGTATGCATTCTGCCAACTAGGCAAAGCTGAAAGAGGAAATCTTTTAAATTAATAGAATACATGATTTTTTCTCCTGCCAGGAAAGTGTCAGTGTGGAGGTAGCAAGCTTAGAATGACAGCAACTCTGCTGCTGCTGGAGCTCTCCTGTGGTGTGACCAGTCTGTCCCCAGAGCTGAGGGCAGGGCAGGCAAAAGCTCTCAAGAGATTCGTGCCTCCACCTTTGGTCTCTCAATTGCATTCTCACATGTAGTTGAAATCTCTGATTTGTAGTAAATTCTCTGACATATAATAAATCCTTATTCAATTGTTAGCATAAAGATTCATCTCGTTGCTACATATGAATATTTTAATATTATCTTCTGTTTTGTTGAGCTTTTTCCCTTATGGTATTGACTGAGAACAGATTCTTAGTACAATAATGGAGTTCTGCATTTATTTAATATTTATCATTATGATAGTAGCTAATATTTATTGAGCACAATGCCAGACACAGCACATAGGTCATTTTATCTAATCCTCATAATAACCCTATGGGGCCACTGGGTGCAGTTGTGCAGTGTGTGCAACTGAGGAGGGCACAGAAGACCCTGGTCCCCACCCACCCAGCAGTGAGCTGGGAAGAGGCTTCATCCCCCTGAAGGAAAGCAGATGTTTTCTTCACACAGAGAACACCAGTTCTTTCCAGAACTGGTGCATTTGGAGCCTTGATTACCCATGAAATAGTCACCTTACTATCCCCATTATACAGATTAAGAAATTAGGGTTTCTTACTTTGCTAAGCAAAGTAAGCCAATCCCCAAAAACCAAAGGCCAAATGTTCTCTCTGATAAGTGGATGTTGATCCATAATGTGGGAGGGGGCATGGAGAGCATGGAGAAACTTGGGTCAAAGAGGAGAGGGGGGAAGGGATGGGACATGGGGGCAGGAAAGATGGTGGAATGCGATGGACAACAATTCCCTGGGTTCATGTATGACTGCACATATGGTGTAACTCTATACTATGTACAACCAGACAAATTAAAAATTGTGCTCCATTTGTGTACAATGAATCAAAATGCATTCTGCTGTCATGTGTACCTAATTAGAATAAAAATAGAAAGAAAGAAAGAAAGAAAGAAAGAAAGAAAGAAAGAAAGAAAGAAAGAAAGAAAGAAAGAAAGAAAGAAAGAAAGAAACTGGAGTTCAGAGAAGTTAAGAAACTTCCCTGAGATTACACAATTGGCAGGAGGTGGTGGTCTCAAACCAGGAAGCCTACCACAGAGCTTAGGCTCTCAACCTGGATGCCGTTGGAGTAGTGTCTTCTCCAGTCCCTGCCAATGCTCTGATTTGCCTTAGTTCCACACAGCACACTCTGCCAGTGACTGCATAAAATGCATTCTTTAGGGGAAGGTACCAGGGATTGACCCCAGGGGTGCTTAACCACTGAGCCACATCCCCAACCCTTTTAATTTTGAAACAGGATCTCCTTAAGTTGCTGAGGCTGATCTCAAACTTTCGATCCTCCTGCCTCAACCTCCCGAGTGGCTGGGATTGCACCACTGCACCCAGTGAAAATGCATTCTTGATACTAAAGGAATCATTGCTCAGATAGTATAGACAGAGATCTCTAGCTGCCACACCCTGCTGCTTGGAAATTTACAATGGAACAGGTAGAGAAGAGGTATTGAGAAATGCCAGGGACACGATACCCTGAGGAAATCAACCCTGCACATTCTCTTTTCCAGAGTGTGCATAGTTCTGACGAGGAACAAGAGTTTGGAGTCTGGAAATCAAGCAGCCCTGCTTGCTCAAGAGTTGGACATAAACCGTCCTGCCACGTAACTCCCTTCAGGACTCGTGGAGTCCTGAAGATCTACCCGCCCACTAAATATAGCTCCTTTTTAACTTTGTGCCTGAAGTTTCTACCACTTAATGTGTTTCTTGGGTTATCGCTGGTTTCCTGCTACAATGCCCTCCGATTCCTCCCCACTTGCTCCCAGATGCTTGGAAGTCCTTAAATATGGAACAATGCGGGTGATGCAGCTTAAAACGACCGCACCCCTCAGAGAGGTAGTGCCTGATTTAAATTCACAACATGAATTTAGGTGTAAATGAATGATTAATTTTTTTTGTTTTTGTTTACTTGAGAGCATGCTTGGATGAGGGAACAGCGGAGAAGGAAAAGCAGTATTGGAAGAAGGCAATCTCGAAAGGGAAAGGGCACAGAAAGGAGAAGCTAGGCCTGCCCATGGTCAAGCTCTGTGACATTAGCACGTGCCTGGTGCCTTCTCTTGCTCCTTGAGTGGAGATACCACACTGCACAGTGCAGGAAAAGCATGGTACACCAGGAATCAGATCTGATTTGAAACCCAGCCACATAGCCCTAACAAGCTACCTGACTTCTCTGTACCTTAATCTCCTCACCTGTAAAATGAGAGTAATACAACCAACCTCTCAGGGCAGCTGTGGGATTCCTTTTTTAATTGTGTCAAAATACATATAATGCTTACCATCTTAATCATTTCGAGTGTATAGTTCAGTGGCATTAAGGTTCATTCATACAACCACCTCCATCATCCATCTCCAGAAGTCTTTATCTTGCAGAACTGAAATTCTGTACTCCATAAATGACTCCTTGTTTCCTCCTTCCCCAACCCTTCACAAGCACCTGTCCAATTTCTGTGCCTATAAGTTTGATTGCTCTAGGTATCTCATATAAGTGGATCACAGTATTTGTCTTTTTGTGACTGGCTTATTTTACTTAGTATACGCCATCAGGTTCATCCATGTTATAGCATGTGTCAGAACCTGATTGTTTTTTGAGGCTGAATAATATTCCATTCTATGTATATACCACATTTTATTTATGCACTTATCTGTTGATAGACATCTAGGCTCTTTCTACATCTCAGCTATGGACGCGAGTGTACAGCTATTTGTTCAAGCCCCTGCTTCTCCTGAAGTGGAATTGCTGGGTCATATGGTAATGGCGTGTTTAATTTTTTTTTTTTGTACCGAGGATTGAAATCAGGGGCACTCAACCACTGAGCCACATCCCCAGCCCTATTTTGTGTTTTATTTAGAGACAGGGTCTCACTGAGTTGCTTAGTGCCTTGCAGGTGCCCAGGCTGGCAACTTGTGATTCTCCTGTCTCAGCCTCCCAAAGTGCTGGGATTACAGGTGTGCACCACCGTGCCTGGCGTGTGTTTAATTTTCTGAGGAAAATATTGCTTTCCTTAGTAGTGGTACCATTTTCCATTTTCATCAACAATGCACAAGAGTTCTAAATTTTTTCATAACCTCACCAACACTTGTTAATTTTTGCTGATTTTTCATGGTAGCCATCCTAATTTTAAAACAAGATAAAGCTGCCCACAGACATACCCAAAAGCCAACTAATTGAGTGAATACAACTAGATAAGACTTGAAGAATGAGGTAGAATTTTACTGCAGATTTTCTGGGTAGACACAGGGGCTTAAACAGTGGGTAACATAGCAAGGCACGTTCCTCACTGTCCCTCCCATTCTTATGCTGTCACACCAGTCCACAAAGGCCCTTGCTGCCACACTGCAGCATCTCTTCAACCTCCTCTGCTGGACTCCGTGCTACTTTGTCATTGTCCCTTTGACCCTTTCCCCGACACTCTTCTCTCCTCTCATGCCCTGCCGTGTTCAGCCTCCACAGAAAGCAGATTCTGGTCTCTATCTGCTTTTTTTGCTTTTTGGGGGGAAGCAGCTATCTGAAATAAATTCTTTACCTTATTATATAGATAATGAAAATTACCTGGCACATAATAGATCTCAATAAATGGTAGCCAATCTTATAGAGCCTACCTCACAGAGGTGCTGGGAACATTAAATAAGAATGCAGACAAAGTGCTGAAAACACTGCTGCTACCTTAGTATATGCTATCTGAAGGTCAGCTACTATTACTGGGTAGTAACAGGGAGCCAATGTGGAAGAGTTGATCATTTTTAGAGTTCATGTGACCATGGAGTGTCATTTTGGAGCAGGTAAGTAATCTTTGACTTTTCCAGAAGTTTGGGAAGTTTTTTTTTCTTTTTCTTTCTTTCTTTCTTTTTTTTTTTGCTCTCCTTTAAGTATGTAAATGTCAAGTGACTAGGTACCCATTGTTCCTGGATAATGGTTTAATAAGATATTTTGTAGCTTGACAAATATGCTGCCTCCAATATCCCCTTACTAAGGGAAGGAGATAAACAAATTTGTACTTAGTAAGGAAGGCAACTTCTATTAGCTTGTTGCTTCATCTGTAACAAAATACAGTAGTCCCTTCTTATCTGGTTTCAGTTACCTGAGATCAACTGTAGTCCAAAAATATTAAATACAAGCCGGGCGCGGTGGCGCAAGTCTGTAATCCCAGAACTTAGGGAGGCTGAGACAGGAGAATCGCCAGTTCAAAGCCAGCCTCAGCAATGGCGAGGCGCTAAGCAATTCAGTGAGACCCTGTCTCTACATAAAACACAAAATAGGGCTAGGGATGTGGCTCAGTGGTCCAGTGCCCCTGAGTTCAATCACTAATACCAAAAAAAAAAAAAAAAAAAAAAACCATATTAAATACAAAATTCCAGAAATAATGAGTTGTTAAATTTTAAATCGCACACCATTCTGAGTAGTGATGAAATTTTGTACTGTCCACTCCATCCACCCACAAATCATCCTTCTGTCCAGCATAGATACCCACTGTGTATTCTATATGCCTATTAGTCACTCGGCAGTCATCTCATATATCGCATTGACTGTTGCAGTATGGTGTGTCCAAGTAAACCTTATTTTACTGAATAATGATCCCAAAGTGAAAGATACCAAATAATTTGGATGGTATATTTTCATAATCATTCTATTATATTAGTGGTAACTATTGTTACTCTGTTACTGTGCCTGATTTTTAAATCCAACTTCATCGTATGCATGAATGGAGAGGTTCTGAGTTTTAGGTCCCATGGTTTGACTTAGTTTACAGGCTTGCGGGAAGCTGACTTTATCTAATTATGCCTTTTGCAAAAACTACTGTTATGGACTGAATTTATGTGCCGCTGGCCAAGTCACATGTTGAAATCTCTTTTTGGGGGGAGGCGGGTACCAGAGACTGAACCCACAGGCTCTTAATCACTGAGCCACATCCCTCGCCCCACCTTTTTTAATTTTTAAATTTTAAATTTTAATTTTAAAATTTAAATTTTTAATTTTTAAATCTCAGGGTCTCACTGAGTTGCTTAGGTCCTCACTAAGTTGCTGAGGCTGACTTTGAACTTCTAGTCCTCCTGCCTCAGCACCCCAAGCCACTGGGATTACAGGTGTGCACCACTTTGCCCTGTTGGTTATATGTTGAAATCTTAACCCCTTGTAGATGGCATTGGGAGGTGGTGCCTTTGGGAGGGGACCAAGTCGTGACAGTGGAGTCTTCATGAATGGGATTAGCACAGAAGGGATCCCAGCCAGTACCCTAGCCCTCCTTCTGCCATATGAGGACACACCAAGAAGAAGGTTTTGCACCAATAAGTGGGATTTCCACACACCAAATCTGCTGGTGCTTTGACCTTGGACTTCCCAACCTCTTGAACTATTAAAAAAAAAAAAATGTTTTTTGCATTGGCCAGTCTATGGCATTCTGTTATAGCCTCCCAAACTGATAAAGATGTAGCAAACTCTAGAATCTAGCAGACACAAATTCTCCCCTCCTGGATTTTTAGCAGGAGGAAGGGCTGACCCACACCTTTGCTGCTCTACCTATTAATTCTGCAGCTGTCACTGTATAAACAGCACTAGGGAGACTGGCACAGTCACAGCCCCACCCTTTCCTTGCCTACACCTTTCAGTTCCCCTCTTGAGTGTTGTCAAGAGTTGTGCAAAGAAAGCAAGAAATAACCTGTGCTCCATCTACACCAAGTGAGTAATAAAGGGAGCTAGCAGTGAGATAGCTCAGCATCTTAATCCTTCTCCACTGAGTAGATGAGTGTGCTTGGAGAAGTTACCCAATGTCTTTGAGCCTCAGTTTCCTCAAAGGTAAAGAGAGGATAATAGCCAATGCACCTCACAGGACTGTTTGGAGGATTAAATGTGCTAACAGGTTCTCAGTGAAGCCTTGCTCCCCTGAGATAGCAACTAAAAGGCTGGATGTGTTAGCCTGAAAACCAGCAGGAAGCCCCCGGGGCCAGAGGTGTTTATATCCCAGTCTCCCTGACATTCCCCCTGTCACCCATTTTTCATTGTAACTGCCATAGGAATATTCAGAAAGAAATGTCTTAGGTCCAGAACACTCTAAACCATTCACATCCTCAGTCTGCTTTTCAGGAGGGGCTTCAGTTGAGGCCATTCTCCCAAGTGCCCGCCTTCCTGCTCAGGATAAATTTAGAGAGAAGAAAGGCCCAGCTAATAGCAGTTAGGAGCAGCATTTCAGAGCCGATGCTCTTCCCACAGAGTCCTTAGGCCCGGCATCCTGGAAATAGTTGGTGGAGAACTGGAAAAAAAGTTTCCCTTTTTCTTCCTGATGGATGGTGTTCCAAATGTGGCACTTGACAGAAGCATCTTCCAGGCTTTTCCCAATTATTCAAGGACATCTAAGATCTTTTCATCTCTCCCTTTTCCTTGCTCTCCCTATTTCCTCCCCATGTTATCCTTTTCTGTTCCCATCTCCTAACACTGACAGCTTTTTTCAAACTACTCTGGCACCAACTATTCCACAAAGAATGCTATTTTCCCTTAGACCCCAACAGATAATTGTAGTGATTTTATTTTCTTATAGTGCTGTTGGCCGAACCCACTGTCTCAGATATTTAAGGCAAGCACTCTACCATTCAGTTGCAACCCCACCTCCTGTACCCCTAAAGATTGCTCTGATAATAACTTTGTAACAGAGTTCAAGGCCAAGGTAATAAATACTTTAGAAAAATTTTAAAACTTTATTTTTAACGAAAAAATAAAGTTTTATTTATTTTTACTACATGCTTGTGGGGAAAAAAGCAATCAACCCACATGTGCATATAGAATAAAGCTCTCCATTCTCACTTATTCCCCTCAGTCCTGTTCCTTTGAAGTGACCACCACTAGTCTTGCATCCTTCCAGACATTTCTGATTTGATCACTTAACGGGTATATAGTAACTGCCTACAATGTTCTGGGCAGCACCCTAGGTGCTAGGGATCAGTGGTGAATAAACACAAATCTATATGCGTGTGTATGTGTGTGCATCTGTCATATACATTGGCAAGAATGAGGTAATATTTTTCATCAAATAACATCTCAGGTGACTATTCCAGGTTAGCACGTAGAAATAATTAACATAAATATTTGTGATTTTTCTTTGTGGGGTATCAGGGATTGAACTCAGGGGCATTCAACCACACAGCCACATCCCGAACCCTATTTTTGTATTTTATTTAGAGACAAGGTCTCACTTGCTTAGCGCCTCACTCTTGCTGAAGCTGGCTTTGAACTTGCAATCCTTCTGCCTCAGCCTTTCAAGCCACTGGGATTCCAGGCGTGTGTCACTGCGCCTGGCAATATTTGTAATTTTTAATAGCTACAGTGTTCTGCTGTAAAAAGATACACCAAAACGTGTATTACCTTTGTTACACTCTTCTTTAAAAAGCCACACTTCCTTTGTAGGATGTTGAACAACCTGCTTTAGGTATGTATCATGCTTGAGCAAACCTGGGTACAATCTGAATGGGAATGCTCTAAGGCCTGTCCCCTGCATGAGGGTGGAGCGATAGCCAGCAGAATGGGCTGACCTCAGACTTCTTCAGCAGGCAGCCAAGTCCAGCAGCAGGAGCACTGTGTGGGGAGCCCAGCTGGTCCATGCCCAGACCCTCCAGCTCCAAAGCTCGCACTGATGTGACTCCCATCACCCTCTGCTGCACCTACACAGGTATATGTTGCTGTGGTTAATCCTGCCTCTAACATCTCCTTCTGCAATAATCATGTAGGCTACTGATTAAACAATGGAAAGGGGAGGAAGTTAACCTGAGGTCAAGAAATGGGAAGCCAGAGGAGGACAATGTGTATGTGTGTGTGTGTGAGAGAGAGTGAGAGAGAGAGAAAGATGGGGGAGAGGGGAAATGGGCAGTAGATGTTTTAAGCAGAAATGTTTTAAGAGACAATCAGAAGCTCTTGCTTACCATTCCTCCCCATCATCTGTCCCCAGTGTCCTTGTTTGAAACTGCTAATGCATTAGCAACTTTACTACTCAAGTTGTCTCCTCCCAGACATCTTCCTGGGGAGGGCCCTGTTCTAACCCCAAGGCCCAGGGCATTCCTCCGAAGTGTCTTCGATGGGTGGTGAAAACAAAAATACAGCCTAATTGGTCACTGCTTCCTTCTAGTGAATGAAGGAGGTTTCTGTTTTAAAAAATAAAGTGACTTAGCCGTTGATTCACTGCCCACAGGGAGAGTCTGAGCACAGGCTTCCTAGCGTCTGTAGAGATTTGCATACAACTTCCACTTCCTGCTTCAGAGCCTGTTCTACAACTTACCTGGGCTTGGAGGAGGCGAGGGAGGTCGGTTGAGAGAGACCCAAGACGGAGAGAGAAGCAGAGAGGGTGACCATCCCTTGGGCCCCAGTCTGTCTGTCCGTAGTGAATCTAAGGTAAGTGCTGCCTGCCTCCTCTCATTTCTTAACCACTGACCCATTTTCCCACTGTTTTCTCTTTTGCTGAAATGTTTTGCCTCTACATTTCCTTTGCCCTCCTCTCCCCACCTTTAGCTTGTTGGTAGGGAGACCAGCTTGGACTGAGAAGATGATAGGAAGTTTCTGCAGCCAGAATCTGTTGCTGGTTTAGTGTTTCAAACAGGCGAGCTGAGATTAACTCTTTGAGGAGGGGCGGCCCAGGCACTGTAGGCTACGGAGCTGCCTAGGAACGGTTTGTTTAGGTACTCAGTGTCCCTACAAGTTGCCATCAAGAATTCAAACTCCACTTTTCCAGAGAGGGAGTTGGCGGTGGCAAAAATTAAGTAATTGGCTTCTAGCCCAAGAATACGTCAGTGGCAGAGTGGGAAAGAGAATTCCCAAATTTTCTCTATCCTGGTTTTATGCAGGGGAAGAAAACGAAATCAACAGTGCATTATTAGGCCAGGAAATCCTGTTCAGCTCCTTCAGCTGGGGAGGTGAGGGGGGCGGCACTGGGTATAAGCCTCCCCAGCCCCTCTCCTCAGCCTTACACTCTTCTCTGGCAGCTACACATTTGCTGGCACTGGACAGAGCCTTGCGGGGACATAAGGAAGAAATACTAGTACTTGATCTTAGAAACTGATTGAGCTTCTCATGACTTCCAGGTCTAAGGAGGTCTCTCTCTCTTTTTTGGAGGGCGGGGATATCAGGGATTGAACTCAGGGGCACTCGACCACTGAGCCACATCCCCAGCCCTATTTTGTATTTTATTTAGAGACAGAGTCTCACTGAGTTGCTTAGCACCTCACTTTGGCTGAGGCTGGCTTTGAACTGCAATCCTCCTGCCTTAGCCTCCAGAGCCACTGGGATTATTGGTGTGCACTACCTCGCCTGGCTAAGGAGGTCTCTTAGAACAGGGGGGTTGTTTTTTAAAGGAATGGGAGAAAATAGTCCAAATAAATACTTTTTTAAAAGGGCAGGAAACGTGGTTCCACGCTCTCACCACTTCATGTGGTTTCATCTCTGGAGCAATTCACTTTGGCTCTCCCAGGCCTGGATTTCTAAAGTGAGTGCGTGTGAACAAATGATGATGTCCACATTCCCGTCTAACAAAACAAGGCTAGGGGCGTCCCAGAGGGATAGCCATAATGGGTGGTCTTAGAAGACATGTTTTGTGTAGTGATTACTACATACATAAATCTTATCTCCTGCTACTAGTCAGTTAGCCCAAGGAAAGGGACTTTGTTTCTTTATACTTTTCTAGCCCCCAGAAGCCAGCATACTGTCAAATGCCTTGGAGGTGCCAAGGCTCCTTCCATGTAAGCGTCTTTGATTTCTGTTTCACTAATCTGCTCTCTAGGCCAAAAGTAAAGCAGCCCTCAGGACTGGGGGAGACAGGGCAGCCATGTGGCTGTGCAGGAGGGCTGTCTAGAATTGAGGCGTCATCACTGGCTCTAGGCACATAGGAGAAAACAGGGGATTTCTTGAATTAGTTCATGTCCCATTTGGGTTACCCAGGAAGCATTGCCTCGTGCTCACAGAGGCAGAGAACTGGCAGGCAAGCTTGGCTTCAGAAGCCAGTAACTGACTTTGTTGGCAACCTCTCCTGGCTGGAGTTGCCGGTGTGGGGGGCCTTTAATGGAAGGGGAAAGAAAACAGTGAAACATATCCTAGCACCATGGAAAGGTGATGATTACGATTAGACTCATTATTAGATGGCAGATACACGGAATTCTTAACCTTTTCCAAACCACTGCTTTAAAAAAAAAATGTTATTGTTTCTTTTGGGCAATTAGTCTCTTTCAGCACTGTTCCAACAGGCTCTGGCTGACTGGAATAGACTGATGCAGGGCTTTTGGTATTGCTGGACTTTCTGTGGGATATTGAGGCCTTGATACTGCCTTTGGAATGTTTTGAGCTGTTTCTCTTTGGGATGAGAGGACAGGAATTTCAACATGTTTCACCTGCAGCAAGTTCCCAGTTTTATTTTCAAATAACAATGCACCACTATCTGAAATCAGGCCAACTATTGTTTAGTTGCCTGTCTCGCTTCAATCCCCAAAAGCCCCAGCCTCAGCCTCCTTATTTTTAATCTGGTGCCACAGCTTCAAATCACTTTACAAGGAGGGTTGAGGTGGTTAATGCGGCCACTCTGGCCCCTCTGCTCTGTTCGTTGCTTAGGGAGTGAGCTAACTAGGAGTGGGGTCTAGATAATGTGTCCTTGTGTTGGAGAGAAAACTTTCTACCTCAGGGATTCTCATTTTTGGAGAGTGCAAAGACAAAATGCTAAAGCCTGCTGCTTCTAGGATTAAGGAGTTCGTGACTTTCAAATGCTCTGAAAATTAAAAGGAGAGGAGAAAGTCATATTTGCAAGCATACTTCAACAGGCATTTAGCAAGATAGATGATGGTGGGGTAGTTTGTCTAAATTAAATCAATGTTTTACACATCGCAGAATGAAAATCTCAGATATATCCTGAATTCAAATCATTTTCTCTGCTGCAGGCAATTTTAGATTAGCCTTTAAAAACCTACATATATGAATTGCAGGCAACTGCTGCAGGGGAAAAAAAAAAAGCACACAGATGAGGCACATTAAACTTTAAATTCCTTTCAGATCCAACTAAATGACCCCTCATGTTTGATCACATTTCCTTATCAAAACAATCCAGCAAGCCTTCCGTGAGAAAGCATCTGAGGACTGGAATGGAGAAGCTGTCCCCCTGGGCTTCTCCTGTTTCTTCCCAATGCATTGTCACCAAGATATTTTTAGTACTGAAACCCAGGCTGTCCTTTCTCCCTCCGCGACATTCCTTGCCTTGCGCCCAGCAGGCCTCCTGGCGCCCACATGTGCTTGGCGGCCTGACCGCCCAGCTCACTCTGGGCCTGCGTGTATGTACTCGTGTGTGCGCACAGACCTTCCTGGAGACCAGAAGTTGTAAACTGGCTGAGGAGGGATGGCCTTTCATCCACATGGTGGCCTGTAGAGCTGTGCCAGTTTGGCATGGTTCCCTGCTGAGGCAGCTGAAGTCAAGCTATTTGGGAGGGATGGGATGGACGTTGGGGAGCCCCCGCCCACGCAAACCCCTGCAGACCTGGGCTGCAGGGGACCTTGGCAGTTCCCTCAGCGATGAGGGAACTTGGCTTTCCTCTACTGCATTGTTGTTCTGGCCAGGGTTCTGTGTTTTTCCTTTTCCCTCTCCCAGGGTCACCAGGTCTCCCTCTCATCCCTGAACTGCTTCCTCCTCTGAGCTGTCTGTCCAGACTCTTCGTGACTACCAGCTTACCTGGCAATGCTCTTTGCCTTTGACCTGTGTTCATTCTTCCCCTCTCCTTCTATCTGAGCCGTGACACATACAAATAACAATTAAACGAGTCTCTTCTCCCTGCTTCCCCACATTCTCCTCTTCCATACCCTTTTCTGCTTTTCCATCCCTTCCTCTCCTGCGCTCTGTGGCCTGAACTGAATTAGGAATCACAAACGTGTAATTCAAAAACCACCTCATCTGAAAACAAAAACAGTGACAATAGAAGAACACTGGACTGGCTTGAGGTTGTTCTCTAAATGTTTACAACCGACTTCCAATGTGGCAGAATGAATCTGCTTCCATGAGCCTCCTCCCTCCCTCAGCTGCTCTGAGGAACCCCAGAGCAAACTTCGTCAAATCAGGTCAGTTCAAACTGAGCTGTGCTCTGCCTGACCAGAGCCTTCCTATGCGGAGTTGTACCCGGGGTTCAGTAAATGTTCCCTTGTATCCAGGCCTCACACTGTTTCAAATTCTCTGGCAAACTTAATGGAAGAACTTCTCTGACAGGGAAATTCTGCAAGTGAACTTGGAAGCATATGTTTGCTGGAGTTTGAATCTGAGCCATTAAGCAAAACCAATGTTATGAAAGTTTGCATGCATTTGGGCAGTAAACAAAGAATATTAATGAGTTTATAGATTTTTAAAAATCCATGTCTTTAAGACATTAAAAATCATTCTCTGGGGAACAAAAAATAAGACCTTGAGAATCTAGAGTTGAAAGTATCTGATCCAAATTGAATCTGAGGATCCTCCCAATTATAAACTTATAAATTTATTTATTATATCCATCAGAAATATGCATGTTGTGTGTTCCCAGAACTCTTCAACCCTCTTGTTGACCTAGAGAATACTTTCAAAAAAAATTCAAGCTGTTGGTGAACACCCAGCCTTGACTATTTAGGAGCTATTAATGTGGTTTATTAATTACCCGGCTGCTCACTTCTGCCTTCCCTCTCTTCCTTGCTATGCGATTTGTCTTCTTGCAAGGATGGAACACCTTCATTAAATCCCTCCCGTCCTTGGCTCAGAGGCGTCCCCTGGAAGATATCCCCTCTTTAGATGCATCACCATTTATCATCACTCTTTGTTTGTGCTCTGTCAACCAGTTTTCAATTTATTTTGAATTCAGCTTATGATTAAAATTTAATGAGATCCAATCAAGTGCTTTTCTCAAATCAAGATGCCTCTGCAGTTGCCTCTGTACCCTCTATTACAATAGCATGAAGGAAAGCTCCTGCAGGTTTCCGGCCTGGTGATGCTTTACAGAGCACAGGTGGCATGTTTCCACATCCCTTAGCATCGAGGTGAATCAGTCTGAAACATATTTAATCCAGAAGCTTCTAGAGGCTCCATGTCTTCCTTTATCACCTTTCTCCCTCCCAAATATCCATCAATGCTCCCAGAAGAGATACACATGGTTCAGTGCCCAGGATCTGGGGTCAAACTGCTCAGATTTGAACCCCAGTTCTGCTGCTTACTGGCCATGTGACTTTGAGGAAGTGTCTTACTTTCCCCATGCCTCAGTTTCCCCATTTATAAAGTGAGGCCAACAATAGTACCTATCAACTAGGGTCACCGCAGAGACTAAATGAGTTAATACATATATAAAACTTGAAACAGTATTTCACACATAGTAACCATTCAATAAGTGATTGCTAACAAAGGGTAAAGTTTCTTGGGTAGATCCACTTCATTAGGCTTCTATTTTGGAATATCAGCATAATCTGTGTTAGTTGTCAATAAACTACAACCCTTGGGCCAAAGGTAACCGTGATCTCTTTTTATACTAGCCTGCTGAGGAGAATCATTACATTTCTAAAGGGTTGTTTAAAATAAGAATAAGAAACAGAATATGAGACAGAGACATCATGTGGCCCATAAAGCATAAATGACTTACTATTTGGTCCTTTGCAGGAAAAGTTCACCAAGCCCTACACTGTATAGTTTCATAGAAAGAGCTAGCAGATCTATAGGTAAGATTTGCTTTTATCAATCACTTGTTTCGTGACTTTGGAAAAGCTACATAAGCTGTTTAAGTCTTTGTGGAATAGGAATGGCAGGATGGTAACTCTCCCCAACCTGTGGCCCAGGCTTGTTTCAAGGACCAAATGAGATGATGCGAATCAAATGTGCTAGAAACGACTCATATGTGTTGGTTAAGATTCAATCTCCATACATTAGGTTCATATGGTACTTTTAGCACCTGAGTATAAAACCAGGAAACATAGTCTAGAAAAAAAGATTTCCAAAGCCAAATCACTTGCTGCAGGAAAAATAATAACAAAAGTCATTTTTTTCAAGAGCTTGATAGGGTCCAGGCTCTGCATTCAGTATTGTATGTCTTCTTTTATCTTCATAATACACCTCTGGAGCAAGTATTGCTATTTTCTCCATTTTGCAGATGGGAAAAATGAGGCCCAGAGAAATTAAGTAATTTTGTCAAGGTCACACATCTGATTATGCAGCTGGCAGAGAAGGAAATTAAACCTGGGGAGTCTGAATTCAGAGCCAATGCATTTAAGCACTGTGTATTTTCCCAAATCCTAGAAATAAGTGTTGATTCAGAGAAAAGAGCATCTGGAAGGCAGAAGCCACAGTTACCATGAGGGTAGGCCTTAGTTCTGTTAATGTGTGCCCTGAAAGAGACTTGTTTCCCATATAAGCCAGGCTTAGGTCTAATGGACCTGAGGAAAGGAAAGCAGGCCTGATGGGGGTTGGGGCAAAGCTTCTGATGAACTATGAGATCAGAAAGGTGGGATTGTGAAGACTAACAGACTTTGTTTTGAAATACTAGTAATTTAATGCAAAATGTGCTAGAGGATATGAAGAGTTGTGGGAATGGACGTGAGCAGGGTTGGAAGCAGCTCCAGGAGGTTGGCAGAGCTATATACAGAAAAAATGGTGGTGGTGGGGAATTCTGCGGATGGGACACGTGGGAGCATTGACAAGGATGACAAGGTTGTTGACATGTGGATAATATCTTATGTGCAAAACCAAGCTGCTGGGGGTGGAGGAGGATAGAGGAGTCAGGAGAAAGGTCTCAGGTCCAAGGAGGCAAAAAGGAAACCAAAGTGAGTGTCCTCAGGAGAGACAGAGAAACTGATGGAGAGATTTGAAAATAGAACCATGAAATCAGAAAGGTGGTCAAAGAACTGGAGACACAGCTCTTGGCTCAAAGAGCAATAAGATTCTAGAGAAGAAAAACTTTTCTCTTTGGAGTCAGATCAGGAATGTGAACCAGACTCATATGTAAAACTGTTGCAGTTTGGTCTCTGGGACTAGGCTCTTTATAGCTTCTGCCCCATCCATGTCCACCCTAGAAACATCCTCACCCTCTGACAAATGGTTTTTTACACTAAGGGACATATTCACTCTTTCCTGGGATTCTTATGTGTTCCTCATTCACATTGGTCCTTAATCTTTGTGAACATCAGAATCAACACTGCTTTTCCTTTTCCTTTTTATTTTATTGATACCAGGGATTGAACCCAGGGGTGCTTCACCACTGAGCCACATCCCAAGCCCCTTTTATTTTTCATTTTGAGACAGGGTCTTGCTAAGTTGCTCAGGGACTCACTAAGTTGCTGAGGCTGACTTTGAACTCATGATCTCCCTGCCTCAGTCTCCCAAGTCTCTGAGATTACACAGGCATGCACCACCACATCTGGCTCCTTTTCATTTTTAATAGAGACATATATATGCACTTAGTATAAAACTTGAAAGGTACACATTGTTCTGAAAGGCACATCTCTCTCCTGCCCTATTCTCAGTCATCTGGTTCCTTTCCCAGAGGCAAACATTGTTCCTAATTTCTAAGAGAAGATGTGTGCAGGTGTGCTCTTACATCAGACAAAGGTGGCATACTCTACACAGTTTTGATCTTTAATTTTTGAATTTAATAAGTTTTGTAGCTACTTCCATTTCAATCACACAGCACTTCCTCATTCTTTTTTAAAAGATACAGAATATTCATTGTTCCAGATACAGAACAATTTTAAAACTCAGAACATTTTTTAAAATATTTTTTTAGTTGTAGATGGACACAATATCTTTATTTTATTTATTTTTATGTGGTGCTGAGGATCGAACCCAGTGCCTCACGCATGCGAGGCAAATGCTCTACCACTGAGCCACAGTCCCAGCCCCCTCAGAACGTTTTTGGATGGGTGGGTTGTTTCTAATATTTGCTACATAAACATCTCTGCGCATCTCTGCATCTTCATAGCCTCTTCATTTCACATAGCATGCACATGATTCTGCAGAGGAAATGTGCAGAAGTGAAATTATTAGGTCAAAGGTAACAAGCTTTTTAAAATTCTGATAGTTATTGCCAAACTGTACAGATTTCACTCCCCTTGGCGAACCAGGAGAGGACCTGTTCCCATCTGGGACTGAAGATACTGGGAAGCCCTGGCCCCACCTTGTAGTTCTTAAGTGTGGGGCATCTGCATTAGGATTCTCACAAAGGACGTCTGAGCCAGAAACTTTCCTCATCCTCCAGCCAGTCCCTCCCCCTAAGGGATGTGTCACAGTGCGGTGATCATGGCTATTATCCTCCAGGCCAGACAAGCTTCGGTGTCTCACAGATTTTCTGAGTACCACATGCGTCCAGGACCGTCCAGACCCTGCAGGTGCATGGGATCTCAGGTCCTGGAGGGCAGGCCTTCCTTCCTCTTGGGGACCGTTGCCTTCTCTCTAGGTGATAGCTAGAAAACATGCATTTTCTACTTCATTCTAGGTGTGTCCTCTGTTAAGGACGACAGCACAGACCATACCAGGGTTACAACCACAGGCACAGCATATAAAGAAGTCCTGGAAGAAGACAGGAGAAGATGGACATGTTTAGCAGTGAAGAGATACTAAGTGATATTTTTAGGTGTATTATTTTTACAATGTTTATATTAAAGACAAAACAGATAAAACTGCATCTCAAACAAAACCCACATAGCTCCCTGTGGCCCTGACGTACATTTGTATGTAATTGTCCTCTGGGACTGTCTGGAAAGGGCTAGCAGGGCTGGCCATGTTCTGCCACTTCTGGCAGAGGGTTGGGGCTGTGAAGGGCTGATGTGGTAGTGGCTAGTGGGGTTTACCCTCTGCTGTTCTAGGCAGAGCTCTGTGGATACACAGACAGACCAGCACCTCCCTGTGTGGCCGAAAAACAGATGCCCTATCTCACTGGCTGGTGGAATCATCCTATTTTGTCAGTGACAACTATGGTCAACCCTGCCCATAGGCAGGATCTCTCAGGCATGGCCCAGGCCTGCCTTGACAGCTTGACAATCAGTGTACATACTTCATGAATATTTGTGAGAGTGGGAAAGAGAAGGAGGCAGGGCCACCCATATGGCATAATTATAAAAACCCTGAGGACTTGACCCACCAGATACTCCCTGCTAGCCCCCACAGAGTCTGACATTCTGTCAGTGACCCTTATCTGTCCCACTCTGAAACAGGCATCAATCATTTATTATTCAGCCAATCTTTACTGAACACCTACTAGTGCTAGGTATAGTTCTAAGTGCTGAGAATACAGCTATGATTAGGACAGTCAGAAACCATGCCCTTGTGAAGTTTCTGTTCTGGAAAGAAGAGAGAGGCAATGAAGTACTAATCTAGGGGCTGGGGTTGTGGCTCAGTGGCAGAGCACTTGCCTAGCATGTGTGAGGCACTGGGTTCAATTCTCAGCATTGCATATAAATAAATAAAATAAAGGTCCATTGACAACTAAAAAAATTTTTTAAAGTACTAATCTATTAGATATTTGCATTTATAATATACATTTAGATATTATATAAGATGTGATTGTTGCTACAGAGAAGGAAAAGCAGGCAAGGGAGAAGGGGAGAGTATAAAAATTTTAGAAACTGGCTGTGGCACATACCTGTAATCCCAGCACTTTGGGAGGCTGAGACAGGAGAATCGCGAGTTCAAAGCCAGCCTCAGCAATGGCGAGGCACTAAGCAACTCAGTGAGACCCTGTCTCTAAATAAAACACAAAATAGGGCTGGGGATGTGGCTCAGTGGTCGAGTGCCCCTGAGTTCAATCCCCAGTACCAAAAAAAAAAAAATTTAGAAACTGTGCCCAGGCATATCTCATTGAGAAGGGACTGCTGAGGAAGATCTGAAGAAGGGAAGAGAACCATGCAGATATGTGGGAGAAGAGCATTCTAAAAGGGAACAGCAAGTTTAAAGCCCCCGAGGTAGGGCCTTTGCTTTCCTGTGTGTTTGTTTTCTCCCTTGAGCTGGATCGAAAGAAACCTAAAGGTAGGAATAATGTTTTATATGTCTTTAGAAATAATTTTGAGGTCTAGAGGTGTAGCTCAGTGGTAGAGTGCTTGCTTAGCATGTGTAAGGCCCTGGGTACAATCTCTATTATCACAATGAAAAATCTTTTTTAAAGAATTTTGATTACTTTTTCACTGTATAATCTTCGTAACTCTTGGATTTTGTATCACCTGTAGATATTTTAAAAGTAAAGGAGTTTGGGGCTGGGGTTATGGCGCAGTGGTAGCGTGCTCGCCTAGCACGCGGGAGGCACTGGGTTTGATCCTCAGCACCACATAAAAATAAAATAAAATAAAGATATTGTGTCCACCTACAACTAAAAAATAAATATTTAAAAAAAAAAAAAAAGTAAAGGAGTTTTAACTGAGCATATGCTTCAGAAAGGAGGTGAACATCATAGAATTAGACACATACTAAGTTTCCATAATTATTTGCTATTTGAGTATTTGGCAGTGACATATTTAAAACACCAGAGTACATTTTATGTTTGTAGTGATTACTAATCCTATAGTGTTACTAAGAGGTTATCCATTGTCATGGCAGGTTTATTTACTATTATCTGAGGGGCCCTGTGTTCCTTTTCAAACCAGCCTTAAGTAACCATTGGTTGGACCTCAGACTCGCAGTCGTGAGATAACAAACCACTCTAGTCATCTTTTACATCAGCTTCCTCCAAGCCCTGGAAGGCCCCTCAACTAGAAGAGTCAAATATGTAACTTGTTTTTTGGTGAGAAGCACCTCTCATTCATGTTTGAAAACCTAGGGAGAATGGAAACGTACCTGAGCTGCCTGAAGTGGAAGCAATGGTAATGAGTCACCTGACAAGCAAGGGTTGCTGGAGTTGAGTCCTCTTGTTAGCTGGCTCACTTTCCACATCTCTTCACCCTCTCATTCAGCTGGGGGCTCACAGATGCAAGCAGGAGATTACCCAGCATTCAGCCGGCCCTCCAGAAAATACTTTTGTTTCCTGTCCAGCTAAAGAGCATGTTGTACAGCATATTCAATTTCATAGCTGCAGAAAAATTGTAAGGAAGAAAGGAAAACAATGGTGAACATGATTAGAGAGTAAAAAGGCGAAATATTTATGGTTCGGGGTCGGTTCTTACTCATTTTTATAAGATCTAATCAATTTAGGTGGTAAGGTCTCTTCTGTAGAATCAAGGGGCAAGGGACACACACGACCTGGAGAGAAGACAGACGAGAAGGGAAAGACTGAAGGAAGAGAGAGGGCCAGCCAGGGATCTTTCTATAGGCAGTTATTTGTTTTAATTATTTTGAGATTGAGGTCTCACTATGTTGTCCAGGTTGAACTCAAACTCATGGGTTCAAGCAATCCTCCCACCTCAGACTCCCAAATAGCTGGGACTACAGGTATGGGCCACCATGCCTGGCTTTCTATAGGCAGTTAAGCTACATCTGGTAAAGGCTGTGGCAGTGGCAGAGTGCTTGTCTAGTATGCATGAGGCCTTGGGTTTGATCCCCAGCACAGGCGGGGGCTGGGGGAGGCAAAAAGAAAGAAAGAACAAGAAAAGCAAAAGATACGCATGGTAGCAAACTGCTGACTCCACCTCTGCAAAGGGGAGCATTTCAAAATGCTGTCTTGTTCCCACTGGATTGGGTTCAGGGCACAAGAGAAAGTGAATTCATGTTCTTCAAAAGCTGTCTTAGAAGAATAATTTATGTACTCTGTGACTTCAGGCACAGTAAGCCCTCAGTAAACGTTTGTGGTTGAAATGCTGCATGGATCCAAAGTAGGAATTTAAAAATCCACACAGTCTCTTCTCTCTCTCTAGTATTTGAAGTATGCTATGTACAAAGGCCTTGAATAGAATGAACCTCTGGGATTTTTTTCTCCTCACTTACTTGCTCTTTTACCACACCTGCTCTCCAGCCTTCTGCAAACCACCAGTGCCCCCACTCCACACCATACAGGCTTTCCCTGGCCTGCCCACTGCTCCCCCTTGAGTCAGGCATAATTTCAACCAATTGATGATAAGAGGAAGGAAGTTGTTAGGCTGATTAATAGTTCCTTTTTTTTGGTACCAGGGATTGAACCCAGGGGTTAACCACTGAGCCACATCCCCAGCCCTTGTTTATATTATATTTAGAGACAGGGTCTCACTGAGTTGCTGAGGGCCTCACTAAATTGCTGAGGCTGGCCTCAAATCCCAATCCTCCTGCCTTAGCCTCCTGAGTCACTGGGATTACAGGCATGTACCATCACTGTGCCTGGCTAAGAATTCTATTTTTATAGATTCTATTTTTATAGATTAAAATAATATTGCTTGGACAGTGGGCTCTATTCTCTGATCTAATGGCTAGTTCAACTACACACAAACCATATGGTCATGGCTACCTTTGCTGCAGGCATAGTGCCCAGAGGGAATTAAGTTCTCCAAATGACCTAACGTTGTTAAGTGGAAAATGTCATTATGACCTTTTTTCAGTGTGTTTTAAACTTGTGCTTTGTTTTTCTAAAAAAACATTATTTATTTATTTTTTAAATTATAGAGCATAATTGTAAAAGTTTTCCCTCCCACTCCTCTTTCCCAACCTAGTCCATCTTCAAATGCCATGTACCAATATCCCTGAATCTTCCACACCTCTTACATACCTACAAGCAGATACCCACACATAAGGATAAACACACATTCCCCTCTCCTAATTTTGTTATACAAAGTAGCAGCATAGTATGCACCCTGTTCTGTACCTTGCTTTTTGATTTTTTGTTTTTTTGACACCTAACATACCTAGGAAATCATTCCATATCAGTTACTGAAATGCATTTCATCATGTATTCCAAACACAGAGGAAGCAGCCCCACATTATGATAATTTCTTTTCTCAATACCTGGCAGTTGATTTTTATCTATGTTTTCTCCTTGCTGGTGAATGACTTCTATCCCAAGATGACTTCTAGTCACTTTCTTTGAATTGCTTTCCAGATAAAATATCTTCATAAACATTAGTGGCTTTGCCTAGAGAATAAGTAAACAACTTTATGTGATTGGAACCCTGCAAGCACAGTGGTGTCACACTACTGTTAATTTAAACCACATCCTGAAGGAGGTCCCTTAAGGTCATAAAGTGGGGACTCCAAGAATTGATCTCTCTTCTGAGGCTGCGGCATGTTTTCTCTTGTTCCAGAAACTAGAATGAACCGAAGCATTCCTGTGGAGGTTGATGAATCAGAACCATACCCAAGTCAGTTGCTGAAACCAATCCCAGAATATTCCCTGGAAGAGGAATCCGAACCACCTGTTCCAAATATAGGGAACATGGCACCCAACAGCTTGTCTGCACCTAAAAATCCTCACTATTCCCCAGGAGACATTTCTCAGATTCACTCTCCCCCGAAATTTGCAAATCATCAGCAGCCTATGTCCCAGCAGGTCAGCTGCCTACGCTCTGAAGTCCTGGAGAAGAGTGAAGACAGTTTCTTCAGGAGGCACCCAGACCCAGGCAAAGATTTTTCCTCAGGCTCCTCTGCAGCCAGTGAGCCTGAGCCTGAGTCTGTGGTTGGAGCCCTCCCACAAGAGCATCAGTGTTCATTTATGGAAAAACGTCATCGATGGCTAGAATCTCAGCTTTCAGCAGCTTCTCCTGACACTGGCCATGACTCAGACAAATCAGACCAAAGTTTACCCAATGCCTCAGCAGACTCCTCGGGCAGTAGCCAAGATACGATGCCTCCACTGCAGCCCCACAGGAACCGAGCAGCCCCAGATGTGCCGACGATAGACACGGGGTATGATTCCCAGCCCCAGGATGTCCTGGGCATCAGACAACTGGAAAGGCCCCTGCCCCTCACCTCCGTGTGTTACTTCCAGGACCTCCCTGGACCTCTCAGGTCTAAAGAGTTCCCTCAGTTCGAACAGAGGTATCCAGCATATGCACAGATGCTGCCTCCCAACCCTTCCCCACATGCTCCGTGGAACCATTGCCATTGTCCCGGAACGCACAATCCCCGGGTACCATGTAAGTGATCCTCACTGCTTGTGAACATTCTGGGCTGGGTGACAGAAGAAACTAGGCCTCATATCAATGCCCCACATCAGTAAGACCAGCACAGACATGTCCAAATGTAGGGAGGCCTTCCGTATGTGCTTAGATTTTCAAGGACCTTAAGAGGATGCTTTTGCTTAACCCAAACCTATCCATCTCACTTGGAACCATCTCAGGAAACTTGAAGGACAAAATAGATGCCTCTGTCTGGGTCAGTTTACCTGAAACCTGCCTGAAGGTAGGGAGTTGACACAAATGATTTCTAGAAAACTTATCTGTTGTTCTAATTCTTGAGCTTTTGGGTTCTTCCTTCTCTGCATGTTTCTTCTTTTAGATGTGGCAGAGAAAGGGTATGGGAGGGGTGTGGATGCCACTGTCTGCTCTAAGTGCCCAGTAATAGCATGGGTGCGGTGGTAGATTCCCTTAAGTATGAATCACTGAGAACTGAACTTTGGCAAGGCCAGGCCTATGTTTATTTCTCAGTGATATACAGGTTAAAAAGGAATACTTTGTGAGCATAATACCATAAAGTACTTTTTTTCTGGTCATAGCTATAATATTTGGTCACCTCTCCCCAATTGAAATATGTCCAAAAGCTCAAAAAAGAAGACGACCTATATTTCTATCACTCAAATATAATTCCCTGTTAAGGTTTTGACATATTTACTTCTAGTGTTTTTTTTCTTTGCATATATACTTAATGTGAGATTAAAATGACATTGAGTAGTACTTCTAGCATCATTTAAAAATGCTGCACTGTATTTCACCAGAGAGATCTACCAAACTGTTATTAACCCATTCTCTAGTTTTGGACATTTCAAATAGTTTCTAGCTTTATGGTTCAATAAGCAGTGCTATGACAAACATTATGCACGTAAGATTTTATCTGCATTTCTGATTAATTTCTTGGGTCAATGTGCAGAAGTGTGAATACTTAGTCAAAGGCTTTGTGATGCTAAGGCCTGAGCTTTATCTACTAACAGGAGAAAGCCTCATTGTGATAGACAAAGCAAGCATCTGACTCAATGTAATAATGAGGGTCTCAGGAAGATCTTCCCACTGGAAAGTGTTTTCCCACTGAAGCCTGAAATGGTGCCATTAGCAATCCAGTCTTTGGAGGTAAACATTTGGAGCTAATTTAAAAGACAAACATGCCCAACTGGGAATGCTTTACCTCTGATACCTCAGGACCTGCTTTCTTTCATCAGTTCACCTTCCCCTCTATTTTATTTCCTTCTGTTGACTTGGAAGGGAGATGTTCAGGATCCTGGGAGTACAGAGGGATGATGAAAGGCAGACAGGAGAGAACTTGGACAGGAGATGGGAATAATTCACAGAAGGGGTGTAATGCACAGAAGAACTGTTTATACCAAGCTCAACATCACTAGATTTAAGAAATGCTAAAAATTTAAAGATACCTTTGCCTTGTTTAGAAGTACAAAAATAAAAACCTCGGGTAACTCCCGGTGTTAGTGGGATTCTGAATACTCTCATACACCCGTGATAGGCATGTAAATTGGTGCAATCTCATGAGAGGCCATTTTACTATCAGAATTTTGCCTGTGCTCCCTCTTTGGCCACAAGTCTCACCTGTCATACTCTATCCTGTAGAAACTTTGAACAAGTATATAAAAGCATACGAACAAGGACGTTTATAAGATAACAGTGTTGTAATGGACTACTGCACTACCTATCAACAAGGGGCTGGGTAAGTACAGATGGTCCCTGACTTAAGATTTGTTGACTTTATGACAGTGTAAATCAATAGGCATTTGTGAGGCACAGCTCCCAGACAGTCACATGCTCAAAGGGTAAATAACCCCTGTTCTGCATCGTACCATGTTGCTAAGGCACTTTGTAGGTTAGGTGCCTTCAAAGCATTTTTGATTTGCTGTTTCCATCTTAGTGTGGGTTTAATGGGGTAGGTACAACCCCATCATAAGTTGAAGAACATTTATAATTTATGATTTATTTACACAATGGTCTAATAGGCCCCTGTTGCATAGAATAAAATACTGTATACATTCTGACATAAAAAAGATCAAGTCAAAAAACAAGAAGTAATACTGATCCCATATATATTTATTTTATAAAGGTATATATATTTATGTATACCTTTAAAAAGTCCAGAAGGATTGTAGCAACTATTAAAAGTGACAAGGATTCGGGGAGAATAGAGAATTAAGAGAAGACAAGAATATTTTCCTTCTAACTTTTTATGCTTTGTTAAATTTTTTAGAGCAAACATTACTTCTATAATTGGAGAATAAGCTGCACACAGTAGCACACACCTATAATCTCAGTGACTTGGGAGGCTAAGGCATGAGGATTGCAAGTTCAAAGCCAACTTTGCACTTTAGAGAGATCCTGTCTCAAAAATAAAATTAAAAAGGGCTGGAGATATAACTTGGAGGTAGAGGATCCCTGGGTTCAATCCCTAGTACCAAAACAAAACAAATAACAACAACAACAAAAAGAAAAGTAAGCAGAAGTAAGAACGCACAAAGGATGAGCTCATCCTGCAGGTACTGTGGCCCTGGCTCCCAAGGGCACCTAATCACAGGGAAGAGGTCAGGGTTGCGCAGTGCTTATGGTTTTCCTGTAGGGCACTGCAGCCCCAGAATACTAATGAGGACTGCAGCGGCAATACTCCCAGGAAGGCGGCTGTGAGGATTAAATGAGATAATGTATTAAAGGCACTAGGAATGTGGCTGGCTGCTAGTAAGCCCTCAATACTAGCGGCTCTTAGTTATTATGGTTATTTTTTTAATGGATCCTGTAGCCCAGCCCTGCAGAGTATGCCTTACTTCCAGATTTCTCTCACTGGCACAGATTTTAAGCATTCAGGGCAGGTGTACAAATGCTTAGTTTCATATCAGGGCTATAACTGCACTTAATTGCCAACAAAACCACTTCAAAAGAGCCGTTCACCTGAGGGATGCTTGTGCAGTTGGAAACCATGGCTACGTGGTTCCACTCGGCTTTAGAAGAGCATTACTTCCTTGCCTGTTAATGAATATATAAATAAATAATGATCACCATGCAAATGGCATAGCTTAGCTTTTTGCAAGTTAAAGTAAAAATGGTTACTGGTCATCCCTTTCATGTTAAAAAAAAAAAGTTTTCAAAGCAGATGAAAGAGAAACAGAATAGCTTGTTTTCTCCTCATTGCACCCCCAGGAGAAGTCAGCCTCTACTGCCTCAGAATCCTTCTTCTGAAGGTCACTAGAGTAGAGTTCATGACTGCACAATCAAATAAAACTCATGATGTAGATATATTGTTGGGAGAAAAGAAAGAATCAAGTGTAGCAAGGCCTTATTTTATTATAAAATTCTTGTTTACCAAGGAGACAGAATAAAATAAAGCTTGTGGGTACATGCCTACAATTGCTCCCATGAACCCTAAAAAGTGATCATTTGTATTCTGCGATGCACACACAATTAAAATAAGGAAAAATCAAGCCAGATGGAAGAAATGATAAAGAAAGGAGTTGCCTTGTAGGAACCACAGCTGCTCACAGCTGTGAGAGTTCCTGTTAACAGTTTATGTTGGCTATTTTGTTTCCTGGCTAAACCGATTGCATTTTATTATGATGTTTTTTTGACAACTTGAAAATCAGATTTTATTTTCTCTCTCATAAACTCTCTTAATACCATTCTTAATAAGGAAGAAAAATGTTGAATGTTCTCACTGATAAATGGAAAACCTCGTTTCGGACTTGGTTTACAAATTCCAAGTGCTAAAAGCCTAGTAACATGAAGACCATGTAAACTCAGGCCAAGAGGATCACAGGACTGACAAATAACATACAGTACTGGGCACCCAGTCATGATTGTGCAAGATTTGCATTTCTGTTGTGTGATTAACACTGCCTCAGAACTGAGGAGTTACTATGCTAACAAATCATTTGTCTATCACATCACCCACCTTCCATCTCCTACAGAGTAAACTCTCTTGATGGAATTTTAGGCACTGGGGACAAGTCTGCGAGAAGCTATTTTTGAGCAGTGATTCTTCAGAAGGTGCCTGCCGACTTGTATGCCTCCCATTCTCACACATGAACTAGTGTGGGTTTGTGTTTAAAAACAGACACCCACATACAGACAGATTTTTCTCTCTTCCTCTCTCCATTTATTTTGAGCAGCTCAAGGGAACTGTATCCTATTTATCTCAGTTCACCAAGTGCCCAGCCATAGAAATTCTATAAATATTTGTTGAATGAATAAAAAGAAACCTGTTCTTTGCTTCCTAGGGAAAGAAGCAACCCCCTAATCAAGAGTAGTCTTTGTGATGTCAAGCCTTGCAAAGGCCATCTTTAATTGTCTGGGAGGGAAGAAAAGGAAGGAGGAAAATGGAATCTGTAAATAGAACCTGTCCATTCATTTATCAATTTAATCAACAAATATTCACCAGGTCATCTAGTAGGCAGTGCATATATAGTGGTGAATACAACACACATGGTCTTTATCTTTGTGGAGTTCACAGTCTACCGGGGAGACCAAGGAAGTAGAAATCAGCACAAAAAAATGACAGAAAATGTATACTATAAAGAAAATAAGCAGGTCTTGGAACAGATGTTGATAGGCTGGCCAGGGAATGTCTCTTTGAAGAGATAGCTGAGCTGAAACCTAAAGGCTGAGAAGGTCAAGGAAGCAAGGAGCTGGATGTTAAAGTACCAAAAGCAAGGCAGTGGGGTTGGGGGAGGGGAAGCAGGGAGAGAATGATGTGATAGAGGATGAAGGATGCAAGGGCCATGGTGATGAATTCAGATTCTACTCTGAATATTCTTCCTACAACAGTACTTGGCATGTAGCAAGGGATCACAAATGTTAGTCCTTGTTGTATACAGTAGCCAACTAAACTAGCAAGCTGTGGTCATGATAACAGAACAGAATGATTAAAATGTCAGCAATGAAAGGATAATCATTTACCTGACAAACACACTTTTTATTTACCAACTTTTCCATACAATCAGCCAAATTTCCAGGAAAAAAAGTCAAGTTCCACTTACAAAAGGGGAAGCTTATGTTTGGTTGACCCTCTAATATTAAATATTTCTTTGTTTTAAACAATAAAAGGACAGCATACAGGATTACACTATTAGAACCCCAACTTTTAAAATCAACGAGGTGGATCATTTTCATCTGCTCACATAACTTTTTACCACAGGTGGCCATTTCAGAAATGAAAGTTACAGCTAATCAAACACTTAGCCCACATGCCTTAGTGATTTTAATGATACGATTTGTTGCTATGAGACAAAAACATGTTGTGCGGGGAAATAATCTGTTAGAAATCATATGACCTTGATTCAAAGGCTTTTGATTAACAGCAC
>PVHX01009149.1:0-78296 GCA_004024805.1 Geosciurus inauris
TGGAAACTTTTGAAATAAAACTTTCACCTCATGAGAAGAATTTGGAAAACTAAGTCATATTCACTTAACATACCACAGCATAATCAAGTTGTGTTGAATTGAATTAAAAGACATTTAATGGAATGCTCATTCCCCAAGAGTTTTTCTTCTTCCTTGCACATTGCCTCCACCTAGTGCTCCTTCACATTCCTGAGGAGCCTTTTCACATGTATCCCTAGGTCTGGTTTTCTCCATCTGAATCTATCTCTCATACTTTCATCTCTCTGGACCAAACTATGTACAAGAAGAAAGCAGAAAAGGAGATATCTGGATCTGAGATAAGCATGAATAACTGATCATTTAGACTACTATGTGACATCTGTTGAATATAAATTAGGAATATTATTGCCTGCATTTTGTGGAAAATTGCCAAGTTTTTCATTTGCACCTTTCCAACAAGGAAGGAAGCCAATACAGTGGCCATCAGTAGGTTGAGTGTATTTAGCACTACTTGCACCAGTTTCTCTGTTATGAGTACCTCATACACATTTTCAAACACAAGGAGACAAGATGTGCATGCATATGGGCATGTATAGATATGTACCCTCATCCCATACATTTGCTACCATCATCAGCAGCTTTAAAGACAGGAGATGAAATGCTATTTTCGGAGGAAAGACTGTTCTTTCATATGGATTTTTCAGAAAAGGCCCCAGCCTGCCACCCAGTCAGGCCTCTAGGCATCCCAGTGTTGCTCTGGCTCCAAAGTTTACTTCTATTCAAAGTCCACATTCTAAGATTAAGTGAGCCTCCTGAGCCCCAAGAAAAATTCTACCTGCATGGCTACTGATGCCACTCTCCGAGTCTGCCCTACATGGGAGAAAGAACGAACCTAGGCTTTTCAAAACAGGCTGCCCAATTATATTTTTAAAAAGATGTTTTGCTGACATCTAGAGGCATTTGGGTAATAACACTTATTAATAATGATTCTTCTCACTTATAGGGCATCTCGCGTTGCCTGATCCCTCAGCTCTTTACACACATTAATTAATTACGCATCACAGCACCCCTGTGAGGTAGAGTAGGTAAGCATTATTATGTGCAAAAGATTTATTGATTTTTCAAGGCAATATATAGCTGAGGCACAGAGGGAAAAACCATAGGAGCATGAATTAAGGGAGAAAAAAATTACAGATACGGTGAATGCAAAAGAAAACAAATAAAAGTAAGAATTACCCCCACTGTGCTCTTTAGAAAGGAATGATTACTTTAGAAGATCCAGGGCCTGAACATTAACTAATATGGTTTGTAGCAAATTATGCGAAGGCAGAGGGAAGAAGTCTTCAAAAGAAGTCCAAGTCTTCATTTTTAAACCCATTCATAGTGCTGCCCTGGGTGTTCCTGCAGGGCTTTTTGTTAGTCACTGAGGCACTGTGACAGCAACATGGCCCTCAGATTCATGATGGAGGCATTTTGTACATTTATTACATGGGTGGGGACAAGGGATGGTGTGGGCTCATAGGAAGCAGGGATGGAGAAACTAGAGCGAAGTTTCTATGCAAAAATATGCTTGGAGGCTGTGGAATTTAAACTATGCCACTGAGTACAGCTATATAAATTGACTGTCTTGGAATTCATCTAGTCTTGTTTTATGGTAGTGGCTCAGCTACAATTTTTTTAGGCAGTAACTATTCTATGTTCTTATTTTAGGCATGGTTCTTATTTATTTTCATGGAGCTAAAACTTCTGGGGCTTACTATTCCATTCTCAACTGAAAGGTAATATTCTACTTAAAAAGAAACATATCATAAAATCACTAGCTTGCAGACACCACGGCATGATAAAAGACTGGAGAGATACTTTATATTCTTTCTATAAGTTATTGTAATGCTTTCTTTTATGAGGATAACAATAAGTTGCCTTATAACAACTTATTTTGCTCAAAATTCTGATACCCATTGGGTTGAAAGAATGTGACAAGAAAGTAAAGTGAACATAAATAATCATAAAAGGCCCTTGGAGATTTGGGGGTGGCTTATCATCTGGAGTCAATATTAAAAAAAGTAAAAAGTACAATGTTGCCCCCATATTCCCAACCACTCTTACTCATCCCCACATTCCCAGACCCAGGGAAACCTAATTCTATCACCATGAACACTGTCATTGCCACATTCAGACATCTTTGTTGGAAAATCCTCAATCCATGTGAAAAATTAGAGAAAGACAATGCTAAGAAAGTCATTTTAAGGAATTGAGGATTAATTAGGAGAACTGATCTCCGGGGAAACCCTTCCTAGTGATGTCCTTTCTATCTATACTAACGTTGGCTGTTTGTTTATTTCATTTCATAGGAACAAATTGACAGAAATTCTACCATGTCGGGATTTATATGCATACAATATAATACTCATTAAAGAGTCTATGATTGATCCTGCGCTCACCCAAATGAAATAATTTGGTCAAGTTTCCTTCCAACTTGTGGCTTGGACCAGATGTCCAGGACACTGGGGGAGTTTTGTTTGGGTACAGATGAGGTGAGTCATTTTGAATTGCAAAATGGGAGAAATGGGCTGGAAGATCACATGATGTTGGGCGTGAGACCCCTAGGACCTTGGAAAGAAGACTACTGGTGAGATGGAAATACACATGCACCAGAGAGATGGGGAAGGTACCACATGCAACCATCATTTTCAAGATGTTGGCTAAGCTGATCTTAATGACTCTGAAAGAGACAAGAAACTCTTTTCTTGTCCTGTTTCTCTCTTCTGCCCTTTGTTTGACCTTTTCTCCCAAGATACCACATCTTTGCTATAATTCAACCCCGCTCTGGGTTAAGGAGGCTTCAGGAGTTCACGAAGGAACTCAAACACCATCAATCTTCTTGTTTCTCAGGAAGAATGTCTTTTGAGTTCCTAATCAAGGGATAAAAAGAGAATTTAGAAAACAACCCCTTTCCAAACTTAGTGACTGCTTTATCTTCAAACAAGTAGTGCTAAGAGAGCCAAGGAATCACATATCAATCTATATGTCACTGGGTTCTTTTTTGTCTTTGAACTTGGCTGAGTTTTTGGGCATTGCAATCTATACATTCCATGATCGAAGAGAAGAATTTACTTTCAAGCTCTGTGTACTCTCTTCTCCTACAGATATGCAGCCACTTGTCTAAGATAGCAACAATTTATAACAGGTGAATATTAACAAATATGTATTTTACTCTTTTTTATGGTTATGTGCCTCCTGGGTGAAGAGCAAGCTGGATAGTTAAAATGCTTTCATGCACTAGTAATATGTTCCCATTTGCAAAGAAGCTACTGATGGGAAGGCACATGTGTGGGGCCTAAAAATCAAGGGATTTACCAAAAGACTTTTATTCTTAGGACTTGTAGCCTTGGGGGGTCATTTGCGGTTCTGTGTTCTTTTATAAAAGTTTAGTTCAGTAAAATGTTTGGATTTAGTAGAGTCTGAATGATGGTTTAAAAGGATTTTTTGCTGCTTGGCTTTATCTGCAGATGTGGGATTACACAGGGGACTAGTAGGACGTATCATGGTGGAGGATACTTGTCAGTGCTGAATGGAGATACCAGCAAGTTTCTGCCCTCAACCTTGCTGCACCGTATCACATTTAGGACCTCAATTTGTTTTCATGATCACAGCTAAAATTATAAGTTCACTCACCTAATCCTGAGCATAACTAGTCTTTAGTTCAAAAGATTGAGACATTCTTAGTACATGCGTGTCTCTGTCCAAAGCCTTTAACTACTTTTATTTCATATACAGTAAAAGCCGCAGTTCTCGCCAAGGCTACTGTGGTCCTACCTGATCTGTGCCTCTAGCTCCTGTCATTCACGCCACTTCAGCCTCCTTGCTATAACCCTTAATCACCTGAGAAATGTTTGAGTCAGCTTCTTCACCACTGTGACCAGAACAATTTTAGAGGAGGAAAGTTTATTTGGTGCTCATGGTTTCAGAAGTCACAGACCATAAAAAGCTGACTCCATTGCTCTGGGCCCAAGATGAGACAAAACATCATGGCGGAAGAGTGTGGTGGAAGAAAGTAGGTCAGGACATGACAATTGACCAGAAAGGAGAGAGAGAGCTCTGTTCACCAAGAACAAAATATACATCCCAAAGGCACACCTCCAACAACATCCCACCTCCTCTAGCCACATCCTACCTGCCTAAGACTGCCACACAGTTAATCTCTAACGCACTGATTAGGTTAAGACTCTCCTAATCCAATCATTTCACCACTAAACTTTCTTTCATTTGCTTCACACATGAGCTTTTAGGGGACACTTCACATCTAAACCATAACAAGATGCAGTCCTGCCTCTAGGCATTTGCATTTACTATTTCTTCCCTCATCCATTTCACTGGATATCTAAATGACTCCCTCTCTCCCTCCCTCCCTTCATTTTTTGACCTAAGTGTCACCTGAGGGAGCACTTCCCTGAATTTTTCAACACTAGTTCTCCTTCTCAAAGACTGCATGCTTCCTATATCCCAGCTCTGGTTTAGTTTTCTTCTTGGGACTCTTAACAGCCTGATACCATCTATATTTTCTTCTTTATCATGGTTATCATTGGTATCTCCCAAGTAGGGAAAAAAAACATATATTCAGGAATTGCTGAATATATGTTTTATTTGTTTATTCACTCCTCTATCCTCAGTATCTAGAATAGTATCTGGCACTTGGTAGTATTCAATAAAAATGTGTTAAATGAGTCTGGGAAAAGGCCTGTATATCAAAGGCAGGAAATGTTTACAGATATTCGAAGTGTTAATGTCGGAACACCAGGCAGTAAGTTTAAATATAGGGAGAAATTAACTTTCTTTAAAGTGGCCAGTTGAATAAATTGAAATCACAGACCAAATTATACAATCATGCCTTTAATGAAACTTCCACAAGTTCATTCAAGGCCACCCAGATGATTTCAAAAGCAATGTGGCAGAGTGTGTCTATTTCAGAGTGATAAATGCATATTCAACTGCTAATGTTTTTTTTTTTTTCAGAAATCTTGTGTAGCTTCAGTGAGGCCAATTTATAAACGTTAACTACTATAGCTAATTTAACTCGCTAATTTCAGACATTTTGTTGAATTAAAGTCTGCATTTTATTGTTTATCATCTTGTCTACTGCTAACATTAATATGCATTTTGTAATGTGGAACCACAAATGCTTTAAATACATTTTTGTGCTTTCAGAAGCATTTGTGTTAACTAGATTTTTTGACTTTGTATATTTTAATATAACAATGATGTAAAAAATATTTAAAATCAGACAGACTATTCTGATTCGGTCTGATCATACTTCTATCAGGCAAAGTTTCACATGATCAAGGCCCAAGTGGAAAAACTCAGGAAGCATATTAGATTTGAGGACCAGTAGGAATTCAGTAAACTCTTCCTTTCATTTCTCTCTCCTTTTAAGAGTGGCCAAAGAGGGGTAGTTTGGGGAAAGAGGATGAAAATATTATCAATTGGTGTCTATATGTCTTAACTGGGTCCATACTCATTAGTTATGTCTTAACTAATGAGATGAGCATTAAAGAGGTCATATTGCTCAAAACTGCATAACTGGCAGGAGGATTCAAGCTGATATAGTACAGCTATCTGTTGGCGTTTTGGAAGAACAGAATGTTTTCTAATCCTTTTGCTTAACTGCACTTAAATTTAACTACTGCCCTATAACCCTAGCTGTGTTGATAATATGCTATAAATTTTCTACTTATATTCATTGTATGTTCATTCTTTCTCCCTTGTAAGCTTCTCAAATTCAGGTTGGAACTTTGTCTATGATTCTCACCTTCTACTTCTCCCCAAATACATCTTCCCTTTCTACTCTGCCACCCACTCACATAAAATGGTACCATGTATGCATAAATAGTTCAAATAAGTAGACAAAATGTTCTTAGTGTTATATATATGTGTGTGTGCTTGCACACTTACTCCTAGCCTCTATATAGAGACATAGATATACTCATATCACTATAAGATTAGCATGTCCTCAGAGCAGAACTATATTTTTCAAACCATTTCTGCAATTAGTAAACTACCTACTTCTTCCGGTCTGTATTTTGCACAACTTATGTCTGCGAGTTGTGAGATTTCATGCATGTCTTTGATGGTTATTAGCAGTAAAGTCTTGTATTGTACCATCCGTAGACACAAAAGACTCTTAGAACAAATGTTGGATAAAAATATAGGAACAAATGTAGTTCTGTTATTTGCAGGAAAGCATAGTTCCTCATTTTTAAAATGCAATGAAAGCAAAGGTAACATTCCTCCTCTCATTTCTCTTAAGAATATTTGACATTTCCTTCGAGTTAATATCTATAAAGTAACTTGAAGGGACTAGCTCAAGTTTTAATAAAAGTAACAACTATGTAAAAAAATATTAACAAATAAAAAGGTATGTTGCTCAAGAAGACTGCCAGACCACAGCAGGGGTTATGGAGGGAGCATGGGTTTTGTTCAGACCAGCATGTGTTTAAAACTTAGGTCTACCGCTTACAAGCTATGCGTTATTATTAATAAGGTGGCATTTGAAACCACCATACCCATTTTATAGCAGAGAAATAAAGGCTCAGAGTTTACAAAAGAAAATGATGTAAGTCAAGTGTTTAACATGTGGCAGAAGCTTGACAAATTTAATTTCTTACATTAAAAACTCTTTACTCACACTGATGGTGAATTTACCAGTTTCTCAGTGCTTTATCTGTGCTCCCATTTATTGTTACAACAATCCTATGATTTAAATATTATCTTCTTTTTGCATGTCAGGAAATGAAGGCTTAGGAGGCACCCACTCAGCCTTAACTGCCATGCTTGGGAACTATCCTGGGAAAGACCATATCATCAGAGCACTTGCCAACAGCTCTGTCACAATGCCAATGCTGGAATTTAGGTTTTCTGATTTATTAATCCCAGACAAACCCAAACCCTTAAGTACCCTTTACACTACAAGGGTACTCAACTACATGTTGAGTCTTCTTTTTAGATATTGAAAATAAAGCCCACATTTTCCTGAGCTACAATATTAAATGAGACTCATTTTCTTTAGGAGAATTTGAGCAACTGGCATTCGTCTGCATTTGTCTACATTCATTATATGCAACCAAGGATATTTTCCTGAATTTTGTCTTTCTTTAATTGGCAAAGAAATGAGATTTTTAGCCATACAGAAGTGATACATTTAGGCATCTTCTGTTAGAACCAGACGATGTAGAAGATACCTGTGTTCTCTCAGGAACTTTCATTAGTGTCCTTGTCTAGATATGGTCTTGTCCTGAAGATATTATTATATCACCAAATCAAAATGTTTAAAAGAAGGATTGGAACAAATGATCATTGCTGCTGGAGGAATCATGATCTCTTCCTGGCTAGGACCAAGGCATTGAAAATTAGATCTAATAGATCATACAGACTAAAGAATGATTAGACATGCAGTTCTGTGAGTATAAAAGCAGCCCCAAATGCCTCAGAGCTCATCACCAAGTCAAGGTACCTGTATGCATGTGCACCATCAGTGCATGGAAGAGAAGGGAATAAATCACTAAGGTTGGAATAACTGACTAAGGGGCTTTCTTTGGTGATGTGAACATGGGAAAGGAGCGATTTCTATCTCAGTTACCTACAAAACAGTTTGTTTCTGAAAGACATCACTGAGAATCAATAATACATCTCTTATTGAAGTCAAAGGTAGCTATAATGATCTTGTGATTTCTATAGCAGTTAACGGTTGTTTAATGCTTTATCATTAACACAGAGTTTTTCAAATTCACTATTGCTTTTGTACTCCACAAGGGCCCTGAAAGATATCAGGGATTGAATGCCCATTTCACAGATGAGGACCCCAAAACCTCATGTTGCATCCAACCCACACCTTTCCTCAAGAAGTGCAGCCCAGACAACTCTGCAGAAGCAGCAAAGTTTATTGAGGAAATAGGCACACAGACCAATCGATTGCGGTCAGCTTGCCTTTCCTTCAGAGACTGACCCTGAAATGAGAGTTTCAGAGGTTATTATAGAGTGGGCAAGTTACATGACTCAGGAAAACAGGATTTAGTAAATATTCAACCTATAGTTATTTATAGTTCCACTGTGATGGCACCTCCTATGTTCCCTTTCAGTTCCTGGAATTTTAGGTAATGGGCCAAGGGGTCTGGCAGTCTGTGGTTTGGCCTCATCTGTGAGAAGCAAGCATAGCAAAGCATTAATCACAGAAACACAAAAAGCAGGTTAGCAGATACATGCAGGCCTGAGCCAGTGTGACTCCATTGTAAGTTTGCATTTTACACTCAAAGCTAAATGAATTCGTGGGAAGGCTGAAGCAGCCGCAGACATTATGCAAGCAACACTTCCAATCTTCACAACTGCTCTTGAGAAGTCAGATTTATCATTCCCATTTTACTGAGGAGGAAACAGAGAAGTTAAGGGAACTGATGAAAATAAAGCTGATGAATGTTCTGGCCTGTGCCACAACTATGTCTTAACATGCTGCATTCCCCAGGCTGTCCTTTCCAGCTTTATCAGACACCAAACACAACAGAATGTGGTCAGGCTCACAAGTGGGAATAGGTAAGTTAAGGTACTTAGATGGGTATCCAATTGGGTTCCTAGAAGGGTGAAAAATGGGCAGAGACAAAGACTCAACAGCTGCTCCTGGTGAGCAATCTCTTGTGGAGAACAATAAAGTGAGATCTCTCTGAAACATGATAAATGTCCATAAAATTTGAAGGCATGAAGTAAAAAGATATACATCCCTTATAAAGCATGTCATCAAGAAGGCACGTATGTCAAGATATCTTTGGACTCAGTCTCAGATGGCTAATACACTATTTGGTGCTTCATGATTTCCTTTTACCTATATGTATAATCCAGGCTTTTTGCCAAATTTACACAACAGGTGTTTATTGGGAGTTGACTGCATGTAAGGCTGATGGGAATTAAAATTTAATCATCAAGAAAGCCTACCATGTTTTCCCATTACATCTCACTGATGATCTCAAGTCACTTGAAAGCATACTTTGTTCCATTTTCCTGAAGATTTCTTACATTTTAATGAAGAAATCTGATGAAAATCAGCACAACCTTATCAGAACACTTCTCCCACAAAACAGAGTAGACTATACATCCTTTCTACCTACCTATATATCTACCTATGTACCTTGTGTATTATGTCATATTGTATCTATTTGTATTTCATGCTTGTGTATATATACACTTGCCCATATGTATGTATGTATGTAAGACTGAGACTCACAAAAATGATCCTAGCCCCACGAAAAGCATCACTTGGTGGATTATCCTTATGAGCCGAGAGGTTTACTTTTATTGTACCAGTAAAGGGGGAGGCTGCACATACACAAAGCAGCCTGCATATTTTGTTTCATACCATGTGGGCACACAACTCTTTTCTTTCTCTTGTTCTTCCTCATCTCATGTCTCCTTCCTCTCTCTCTTTTTGCCTTTATTAGGGAATCTTTGTCCTGGAGCCAGAAGCAAGCCTCCAGGCGGTACCCTGTGTTCCAATAAAGCAGCTCTTTTGTCAATGGCTGCAATGATTACCTCTTTTGCAGCTGCACCTGGTGTTGCATTTTGTAGCATTATTTGGCCTCTTTGGGCTCCAGTTAGTCCTATTTAACTTACTGCAGGGGTTCCCTGTTTGATCTCTAATTGATATAATTGACTGGGAATAATCGGGAAGGCTTTATAGATGTTTATTGATAGCTAATTTTCCTTCATCCATTGTTTAATTCGATAAGAGCATAACCTAATTTATTGTCACTCCAATAGGGATCCATTACCCTTTTGATAAATGCTTCTGGGGCCAACTTGTCAGTAACTGATTTCAAAGAGCTGTTAAGCCCACAGAGTCCATCATTAGTTAATGGCAGTTTAGAAAGCTAATGATGTTATAAATTACAATCAATAAGAACATGGAAATTACAGTGTCGAGCAAGATAACACTATACTATTAAACTAACACAAAACCATACCTGTATTTACTATACATGTGAAAGGCTTCTAAATCCACTTAGTGATATTCATGATTAACTGAGGAAGCCATAAATTAAGAAAGTTGTGGGAATGAAGCAACTCATGCTTAGAAGAGTTTTTTCAGAGCAATAGAGGAAATGTGCTACATTCTTTGATAATAGAGGGAATCCAGAGACAAACATACAAACATGTATAGAGCTCGCATTTTATGCCTTGAATGTGATTCTATTGAAGAAAACCAAAATATACCATCCTAAAATACACCACAACTTGCAGGTATGTCATACCTTATTTCTCAATAATCTATATAATTCTGAGAAATGGGTACATAGGTTATTCCTGACCTTTGAATCCTTCTTATAACTGATCAAAGTGATAGAGGAAGCATATACTAAATATAGGAAATAGATTCTACTTTGTGTGAACATGAATTGTTCTTTTTCAATATGTAGTAATTGCTGTCTAAGGAAGTATATAATTTTCAATTAAATCACATTATTCTTGAATGATATGCTATTGATTTGGATATAAGTAAAGGATTAAACACTTATTACAAATATTGTCAGTATTTCAATAATTTAAAGCAATATTTTCTGGGGGAAGGTTAGGGTATTATGGGTTCAGCTTGGAATAATTAAAAAGAATTCTGGAGTGGGATAGTGGTGATGGTTATACATCAATATGAATGTACTTGATGCCACTGAACTTAAAAATGGATAAGATGGTAAATTTTATGAACATTTTACTATAACAAAAAAGTGATACTTTCTAAAGATGTGTTGGCCTTTTATATTAATATAATGGTTGATTCACTAGCAGTAATGAGAAACTAATTGTAGACAGAAAACTTATTTTATAAACCCTGTGTTTGGAGGGGACTTAAAATGCAGGTGGTTGTATCTGTGTCCACTCACCTATTCTGTTCTTCTTGGGTACTTTAGAGAACTTAGCAAATACAGTACTGATTATTCCTTTCACCTATTATTCTGAATCAGAGAAAATGAAGATCAAACACTGTGGTCCTTGATATAGTAGTAAGGAGAATAATATCAATTCAAGTGATAGTTTCCATTGGAAATCTTCAGTATTCAAATGCCAGGACTTCATTTATTTATTTTTATTCATTTAATAGAAGTGCATTGAGTGCTTATTATAAATATAGTATTATAGCAGCCACTATAGATAACACAAAAATATTTTCCCTGGGGAGATAAGGTTCTGATTGGGGAGATAAAACATAAAGTGCAAGGCACTATAAGAAAAAATTAATAATATAAATGGAAAACAGGATTATTCTGAGCAGAATATGATGATATTCTGGATAAACTATAAATTTAGAGCAGTGGAAAGTTATTTGGTTCTTGGATTGAGAGCCCTTGGTGAAGGGGGTGGTATACAAAGAAGTCATTGACATTTGAGAGAACTCAGAGAGGAGAAGAAATGGAACAAGAAGAAAGCCAAGAAAAGGAAAGGAGAAGGGAAAGGCTATGGTACATCTACCAGATATAAGGGCAGCAGGGATCCCAGTGGGTTCCACTGACAGACCTGGTAACATCCACATCTTGGATGGTGAGTCCACAAAAACATAGGTGTTAGCTAGATAAAAAAGAAGGAACTCTCAAAGCCATTTAGTGTGGAAGAATCAGAGTTAGAATATGTCACTGGTAAAGGAAGAAAATGTGTGATGCTACAGTGACTGTTTAAGAGCCTTTGTTAACTGCAGAATATATACATGTATTAGTCATGGTTCTCTGGAGGAACAGAATCAACAGGAAGTATAATTATAAAAAGGGGACTTATTAAGTTGGCTTACGCAACCAGAAGCTGGATAGTCCACAATGGCCATCTGCGGGCTGGTGAGCCATTAAGAACCAGTAGCCACACAGTCCAAGAGGCTGGAGCCCCAGAACAAGAGGGATCAATTGTGCTACCTCAGTCTGAAACCAAAAGCTTCTGGGAAATCACTGTCAGAGTCCACTTTGGAAGAGTGAAGAAGTGAGAGTCCGATATCTTCAGAGGATTGTAGCAGCAATCAAGAACCATTCAAGAAGAATCAAGCTTGCATCTGCTGCAGCTTCCTTGTTCTTCCAACTTTTTTTCCATCCAAGCCATCATCCTATTGGTCGGTGCTGCTCACACTTATTATGGAGGGGCTCCATTTCAATTGGCTATCCCATATGCCAATCATTCCTACATATACCTCCTGACACACCCATAATCCTCTTAATCCTTAGCATCTCTTAATCCAATCAAGTTGACAATTCAAGTTGACTGTACAATACATAAATATGCATATGTATATACACACATACATATATGATATACATATATATGCTGTATATTATATATCACACATAAGCAAATATATTATATATAAACAAGTATGTGTCATATAAGCATATATCATATATATAAGCAAGTATATACATACACATATATACATACATATATACATATATATAACATATACATATATATGTTATATATAGTACTGCATTAGGAAAGCTAAAATGGACAAAAGTCAGACAAAACGTTTAGTTTCAAACAATAAGATCAACATCTGATAGAGGAGAGTGTATAACAATATTACATTCATGATTTGAACCATCCTCCTTTTTTACTCACTCTGTCTACAAATGTAAACTCATGAGGTAAGTGTTTTGTCTATCTTGTTCACTGCAATGTCCTCAGATCTTACATGTAATACATGCTCAGTAACTATTTATTGACTATGTTTATTGAAAAATTTGTCTTGCAACAATACCAATTCAAAATGACTTCTACACTATCTCTGTTTCTACGGGACTATATCATTCAATCCTCCATTCATTTATTCAATATGTATTGCACACTTCATTCACACTCAATGAAAATAATGAGAATGGTGAGAAAACCTAAGTCCATGTTAGTCAGCTTTTCTTTACTATATCAAATACCTTAGATAACCAATCTATAAAAGGAAAGGTTTACTTGAGCTCATGTTTTTAGAGATTTCAATCCATGGTTAGGTGGCCCCTTCATTGTTGTGTCTATGGCAAGGCAGCACATTATGTCAGGGACTGCATGCACCACATTCAGCAATGATCACCTCATGGATGTGAAAAAGGAAGAAAGAGTAACTGCTGAGACCAGAGTCCTATAATCCTCCTTTAAGGATGCCCCCAATCACCTAACCTTCCACTGGGCTCTACCTCTTAAAGTTTGTAGCACCTTCCAATAACACAAAGCTGAATTTCAAGCTCTTACTACATAGGCCTTTAGGAGACAATCAAATCTGAGCTATATCAGAGTCCTTGCTCTAATGAAAAAAATAGTCTAACTCGGAAGACAGATATTAGAGAAATAATCAAACAAAATATAATGACAAACTATGTGATAAGAATTATGAGAAAAATACAATATTTCACAGGTGCACAATGAGATGTGAGTGACCTCAGGAACTAAAAAACAAAGCAAATCTAAATTTAGTGTAAACGCTGAAAAGCAAGAGTATTTGCTTCTGTCTTTTGATAGCATTTAGCTTTGGGTTCTGTACACAATAGTTAGTCAATAGATATTTATTCAATGGAGTTATTTTAAATAGATATTCTATATATTTTCATTCATTAATGAATGAAATTAAGGAGTATGGAATCAAGTAGTATGGAAATTAGTTATTTCTTTTTTATTGTTGATTTATTTCCTTAATATCTCCATTTATGGGGATGAGGGAACTTTATGCAATGATTAGATTTGAAATGGGTGTATTTTGTACTGTATAATGCTTACCTTCTCTTTGCCTTTGATTTTCACTGCACCACTGCATAGAAGAAACTTTTGAAGCATATTTTTGCTGTACTGATCATGAACATACTATTGTGCATATTTTGTGTTCCCCTAAGGGCTTAACATTAGGCCACATCTCATAGAATCTTCATTCGGAGGCAGATGGAGGAATGTTGAGATAGGGAGAGGTTTCCCCCAAAGATTGCTCTCTCCTCCCTGTCCTCCTCCTTCCCCAGGTCTCATCTTATCCCCACTCCTTCACTGGTGGATTTATGTTCATAGAAACCATTTGTAATCTTGTAAAAATGGATTGCGAGATTGGGGTGGGGATAAACAGCAGGGCAGATGAAAACTTTAAAAAAATAAATGAACTATTCTATGTGCAGGCATGGGCCATTAACAGTAAGCAAGAAAAGCACCGTGCAAGTCTCAGGGAGGGAGGCGTCCGAGGAGACGGTGCATCTGTCATCTGTGAGCCATCGCCTGCTCTTCAACTGTGCAGTCTTTGCTACTTTGAAGACATAGCAGAGGGGTTTGCAAGTCAAGGGAGCTGCTTGCAGATTGATTTCCTTGCTTCAATAGCTACTTGACATAGCAAAGTTTGGCTTCATTCTGTTTTCAAATTGAAAATTTATACAGAAATGAGAAAAATCACCACACCCAGCAATGAATTAATAATAGCTGCCAACTAGCTGCGAGAACCATTATATTCATAATGTTTCCCGATGCTGTTCTCATCGCCTGCGAAAGAGAATTTGTCCTTAAGCTGCTTATTTTCAAACTACATGTGAAGACAACAAATTGTATGGCATGTTTATCCAATAAGGCATAGCAAGGAAACTAAAGAATCAGATGGGAGGGAGTGAAAAGAAATAGAAATTTAACAGCTAGCCAGCCTGAAATAAAGCAGGAAAGATTAGGAGACACATGTACAATTCTCCACGGTCCCTAAAGTCTCTAGCGAAAAGGTAGAAATGAACTAATTTATTAGTAAAATCACATCAGAGGCAGTAATTTCATGTTAGTGAATTTACATGTAATAACATTAGGCTCCCAACCTCCATTTCACCAGTGTGGCCCTCTCCGATGATGAATGAGGTGCCTAAAGAAAGATGATAGTTTGATTGTTTTCACAGCAAACAGATCAGCATTTTAATTTCTTGCCTCTGTGTTTATTGCTTATTTGGCCCCTTGCTTGGCTTGTAAAAACTTGGCTAAATGGAAATGAATAAATGTAATTACTGCGGGTGACAGTGGTAATCTGTGTGGGTTTTTCATATTGGCTTTGCCAGCGTTAATCTAATCACCGGAGAATATGTGTCACTGCACAAATGCAGTGACAGAAAGCAGAGTTCTCAGTCAGTGCCAAATATACACAGGCTGGGAAGCCAAACAGACGGCTGCTCCCCTCTGCTGTAGGAGCAGAAGCTCCCAGAGTATCCTGAAAGGTGGGCATGTGCACAAAAGGGTTTGCAGTTTGAGGGAATGCAAAGAAAGGTTTCCTGATGACCCTGAAGCCAATACAAATGGTAACCAGTGTTTTCCCCAGTGCAGGGATGAAGTGTCCCAGGGGACTGGGCAAGTAAACACTGGAACTTTCCATTTCCCAGTACTGAATGGCTGAGAGGACTAGTTAATGAGTGGCTTTACCTTTCAGGGTTTTGTTTTCCATCTATAAAACAGGGATGGGACAAGTCCCATTGCTATATATTTGTGTTGCAGGAGAAGCAGCAGGGGGTGAACCAAGCTATCAGTGTGGGGTGGGAAGGATGAAATGAGATAATGTATGTTAAAATGTCTTGCAAACTACAAAGCAAAGCTAAATGGAGCAGAAGAGAGTCCTGGAACACTTTATTATATTTAACATTTATTTGATCAAAGCAGCAGGGAAACAAAGGATTATTCAGTAAATGGCAGGTGAATGGCTGGATAGCATTTTGGAAAGAAAAATAAATCAAGACCTATAATTCTGAATATTGGTCAAATGGAATTCAAGATGGAGAAAATAATTAAATATGACTATAAAATGTTAGAAAAATCAGATGATGAATTTAATATTCACTAGATTTGGGGTATTTGAGAGAGGACCCCCTCTACACTGAAAAACAGCAGAAGAAATCATGAAGAAAAAATAAACAAATTTAATGGCATTAAAGTTTCAAACTTCTGCAGTTACAATAAGGTAGCCCAAATAGGAAAGAAAATAGTTTCAGCAAATAAGGTAAACATCAGTAACTATGTAATATGCAAAGCTTCCAAGTATTTATTTTAAAAAGTAAAATTAAATACCCATAAGTAATTGACAGAAAGAAGATAGATGAAAAGTGTCCAAAGAGAAATATTACTATAAATAGGTGAGAAAAAAATGTTCTAGCAAGCCAAAAATCTAAGAAAAGCAAATGCAGAAAAATTAGCAAAAATAGGTAATGCCTGATACTTTCCAGAGTGTGGTCAGACTGACATTTTCTAACCTTCTAATGGCAGTGGGAGTCAGTGCAAACTTTTTGGAAACGCATAGACAGAAGTTTTCTAGTTTTGACCTAGCGATTTCACCTCTGGAAATACAAGTTAAAGAACATTTTTTTTTAAAAGGGACTATATCTCTAAAAATATATATAGTAGTGAAATATTAGCAATAGGCTGTTTAGCTACTATTTCACATTTATGTAATTAAGCAATTTAGATACTTTTCCTCCACTAATTTTGTAAATAGAAAATTATGAAGACTTAACAATGTAGAAATATTTGAAAGTTTTCTAAGGGAGAAAAAGAAATCTGCAAAATTTTGCAATGCCCGAAGCACCCACTTGACTTACAAAATCTTGTAGGCCAACATTGGGGCATCTGCCATTTCTAAAGCAATCATTGGCAAGACAAAGGGGATGGACTATAAACCATCATTTGGCCAGTGGATATTGGCAATATTGAAGTCATTAAAGGAATGTGACCACCAGATGGTGTTCTTAGGGACAGAACAACAGGTCCTAGACATGTAGGAAAAGGAGAAGAGGAGTGTGGTATATATGAATGTAAATAGAAATTACACGGATTCAGAAAATTGCAGAATTATGGGGATGACTTGGTATCTTAAAAGAAATACCAAAAATAATCTTTGTTCCAAATCTCTCTCAAGAGAGAGGGCTGGGGAAGAAAGAGATAAGAGAAGAAAATGAGATGAAGAAAGAAAAGAGTAAAACTTTTAAAAAGAGAAAAAAGCTCTCTTGTACATACCATCAATCTTGAAAAAAGAAACCCTGGAATCTAACCCCTTCAATACGAAACAAAGACTTTTATCATCATACTTTCAAGCTACAGATGGTATCAGGATATCAGGCCTCAGGCAATAGGCTAGGAAGGTGGCTGAAAAGCTTAGAACTTTCTTGTGAAGACTAAAAAGCAAGGAAAAAAACAAAGTGAAGCACTCTCGGAGGAAGGCAATACAAGGTCCAATCTGACCCAAAGTACAGTAGGTGGACCTGCATTCTTTTAAGGTACAATGTGTGAAGTGAACCATGATAAGAGACAAGGAATTGAGAAGGTGTAGCAGTCATCCAGAAATCTCAACAAAAAAGCGTCTCTGCCCAAGAGAGTTGAACTTTAAAAAAGCTCAAGGAATTCAAAGCAGTTAACTTATGGAGACAGAACATCAGAGACCTGAGCAGACATGTTGTTTGTAAAATGGCTCTTGTTTGCAGTTCATTTCCGCTAGCCCACATTTCTTGAAGGCATCCTGATGAGCTTTAGGTAGGAAAGCAATCTGCTTGTGGCAATCAATAGAAGAAACAGGTCCAGGAATAGCATAAAGGGCTCCTGTTTGCTATACAGAGGCTAAGAAGCCATCTTTCCTGGAAGATCATTTATAGCTATTTTTATAGAGTATCTACAAAAATTCTTTCCAGACCAAGGAAATATATGCATTGAACTTCCGGAAATTGGATTTTCTGGTTCTTTAAGTCAGTGGTTTGGATTCTCATCTTCTCTGGGCATCACAAAGATGGTTTGCCTCTATTGATACCCAGGAAGCTGGAACCAGTGATCCTAGGGGCAGAAATTTCAGAGCTCTCAGTTCACCACCCCCGCCCCCCTGCCAGCCACCCAACTTCACTGCCAGGAAGAGGAAATAAAGTGGTTTCACTGCTTCTAGTTTTGAATGTAGAATTAAAGTACAAACCCAGTTCTCTCACTTGACAAAAAATAAAGATGGGGAAAAGTTTCTTTTATGTTTCAGGAAATTATTACATTTTGGTGAAGCGCTTAGAGGTATAATATGAGCTGGATAATTTTCACAGCATTTGATGTAGTGAATGTTGTGGGGCTTTTCCATGACACATAATCAGTATTAAGCCAACATTTATAAAATAAAAAATGAAACCAAGTTTCTCACCAGGAAAATTGGTTTCCGTTCAACAAGATGTCCTACGGCATCCTTATAATTTTTAGGTTCTCAGTATTCACTTTTACCACAATGGCTGGCAGAAAATAAAGAATTCTATATGTCCCCTAAATGGAAGTGTACCAAAATATTTGGAGAATACCTGGTCCCAAGCCAATCAATATTTAATGAGAAGCATTGGTTTCTATCCTTCTTCTATCCTTCTTTCAATGATAAAAAGAAAAAAAAGTAGCTGTTATATTTTATTTTTCTTGTCTGAGTAATTATGTAGGTCAACTTTTTTCTTGGTATTGTACTTAGCACAATAAAATAGATTTTGGTGTGTTTGAGGAAAAATGTATAAATTAATGCACTGCTATTCTTTTAAAAGTACAGCACTGTGTGAAGTAAATAGTGTAAAATATAATTCCTGTCCTTCAATACCATGGAATTGAACAGAGAAATAAAAACACACACACTTAGTTAACTGACAAATACCTAGAACATAATGTAGATATTAACAAATTCATGAGAATGAGGGCTAGGAAGTGACATTTCACAAGCACACAACACTAACATTTGCATATTCTTGTATTATAGTAATCTGCTAGAAAGTACTAAAGACTAGGTGTTCTCTAAGAAAACAATAGAAGGGGCAGGTTATAATTAGTTAAAGGGGTCAGGAAAAGTGACTGTGGTTCAGAATAAGAAACAGTATTTTGGCGGTGGCAAGAAGAACATAGCATGAAAAACATTGAATGAAAACAAAAGCCAATAAGTCAATGAGTTTTGATAACATTGAAAACTTTTGCTGAAGAAGTTGGCAAGACCACTTAATAAAGGCTTTTTGAATGCCTAGCCAAGATCCTAGACTCTCTACAATTAAAAAAAAAGTTAGGTAAATATTTAGTTTAAATATACTAGTAAAGTATTGCTTAGTTTTAAGAAAATATTTCTGAGTTGTGAGATACGTGTGTGTATAGTGATGAGATTTCTCACAAGATTTTTTTCCTAAGTACTGTGCCAGCACCAAAGAAAGCAGGTGTTAGAAATGGTTTTTCCTGGGACAGCGACCAATTGATACTCTGCTTTCTATGTATCATTCAGAGAAGCTAATGTATGTTTAAAGATAACTTCTTATTAAATGCATCTTTGCCCTTTCTTAAGAGGGAAGTCTATTCTGACCCTCAATCCCAACACTTCCATTCCACTCATTGATGAGAAAGGGGAAAAAAGGAAGAGTTACGAATCTGGCTTAAGGTATTCTCTTCCTACTCTGAATAAGTATTAAGAGGCCATTTCCGGCCACTGCCTTTACCTCTGAAGGGCAAGCCTGTTATCAGCTGTTTCTCCATTCCTCCAGGTGCCTGTGGGTGGCAGCAAGAGAGTTAAGAGCACACACAGGTCTTTCCATTACACCGGGGCAGAGGGAAGGTGCTGTGGGATCCAGGTAACAGCAAAATCTCTGGACCCTGACAGGGAGTGCCTCACTAATTCTGTGAAGCCTTTCTCCTCAAGGGGAAAAGAAAGATCCAAGTAAATAAGAGAGGGAAAGAGAAAGATCAAGAATGCAAGACACTGAACTGACAGAATACAATGGTGAAGCCTGGAGAATATTTTAAGTTCTAAATTAATAGAATAGCTTGAAATCGATCTTGCACAGTAAGGTTCTAATAAGATGTACGTATGGTCCAACAACAACAACAATAGCCAAATACAGCTGGGAGAGTGAGGCATATACCTCTGAGAATATTCCTGTGCAACTTTTTCTAATATAAGCATGAAGCACAAGAAAGCAAAATAACTCAACAGATTTGGGATAAAAGTGGATCTCCAAAACTGAAGTTTAAAGAAAGACATAAAAGAAGTAAAGAATGAGGATGGGCAGGAACTGAAGGGAACCAGAGAAGATGGAGTTTCTAAGATGAGGATCAGGTGGAAAAGAGGTAGCAGAGTCAGGTAATTTTTATTAATTAGCAAAACACATGTGAGGGAAATATACCCAAAAAGACAAGCGAAGAAACAGCTTCTTAGATTCTCTTCTCCCTCCTCTGACTTCTATGCCATTTTTCCTGCCCTGAACAAGTGGGAGCCACATTACCAAGTTCTCTCTTGCATTCCCCCTCTCTAAATTTCCACATTGAATCCACCTTCGCCTCTTTGCAAAACTACTGAGCACAATTCTCATCCACAATACCAGAAACACTGGGAGCAATTACTTCCTCAGGAAAAGTTGTACATAATCGTTTTTCAGAGATACCTGCTCTAGAGAATGTTCATTAGTAAACTTTTTAATTGAAACATGTTACCACAAATATAAAAACTCGGGTGTACCGAAAATAATCCTGTCTTTACATTTGGTCCTGCACTTCTTTCTGTCCTTTTGCTCACTCACATACACATTTAGTGAACTTGATTCTTCCTTTGCTCTCAAGAAAGACTGTCTTGCTTGATATAGCAATTTTTTTTAAAAAAAGGCAACAGTGATTCATTGTATCATGGATCTTAAAATACTGTACCATTATTATGTATATTACTATGAAAGTCAAGTAAAATGATTAGAAAAATTATAGCTAATTGTATTTAAATCTTACTGTGAGTCAGGCACAATCCTAGTACTTTTCATCAAAATAAAGCTAGAATGATAATTATCCTTACATACAAATGTAGAAATTGAATCATAAGGAAATCACATGGTTTGCCCAAGATTATGCAACTGGAAAGAGGTGGAACAATAATTATAATCTCTGAGTTTGCAGTTCTGAATCTTAACAATTTCTATTATTTTGGTTTTTGGCTTTTAAAACTTGTAAGTGGGATATACCTGCCTAGCACCCCAAGTACACAAATACCCCAAAGCAACAAACATATGAAACTTCGATTTATGCACACTGAGCACTCTTTGTGCAGCCAACCAAAAGAGTTATATAAAACAAGCTTGGCACATATCATCATCACATATTTAATAATAGTCTGGAAGGACTAAGTGCTAATGGAGTGAGACCACAGAAATTGTCATGTTCCCAAAGAAAGGGGGAACAATAAAACGCTGTGTCCCTGAATGCTCCCTTTCTGTTCCTCAAACCCTAGCCAAGTTAAGGAAACAATGAGAGCAAGCAAGGGCCAGAAAGTCCAGATACATATATTTTGAAGACCCTGGCCTTGTCCTGTACACTCTGGGAGCAAAGGCAAATCACTGTTATCTGTAGAAAGCTACTTTCTTGCATGTGCACTGGGAGAGTTGCTCCTTGGGATGCTGCATATACAAGCAAGCTATTGCTCATGATGTCACTGCTTCTGCAGCCTAACACATAAAGCCCCTCTGACTGAGGCACAGGTGCAGAATGGAGGGCACTGTGGAAAGAACATGTGTCACATGTCTAGTCACCACTAGACAAAATGCTGTGAAGGGGAGGAAGCACTGCTTGGTAAAGCACCTTGAGGGACAGAGGTGCTGTCCGTTCAGCCTGTCACCACTGAACTCCAGGAGCAGTCACTGATCAGCTTTCCCCCGTAAATCATATACTCACACACTGCCTCCACTTTCACTGTCCTTTCTGCAACCTACCCCACTGCCCTGGCACAATCAGCTGTGGACATGATAGGCCTAAATAATTGACTAAAGCGTTTTAAAGACCACATTAGTTTCAGCAGCTTTGTTCTGGATGCATGACCTGGGTGTTCTTCAGATAGGTAAATATTGGAAAGAACAAATTCCAAAAAATGCCATGAATATACAAGAAGGAAGTCCATTTGATATAGATATGTGAGTTGACAGGGGCTCTCCTGCTTGAGATGCCTCAGATAGGTCCACTGAAAAGGACTGGCCGTGGGGTTCCTTGGAACTAGAGCTGAGATTGAGGTGCTTTGGAGACCTTCTGTTCTTTAGGACTGATAATTTCCTGCCCATCCCTATTGTCCAGCTATTGGCTTCTTTGCTTCTTTGGAGGGGAGAGGGTGTAAGAAATGACCCTGGGAATACACTCAGATGTGTACTCCATGTTCACCAGCAATTGTGTCAAGCCTTCCTCCCTAAGGTTTCAATTACAGAAGTTAATGTTAACTTTTCAAAGGCTTCAATTTAACATCTGCTCCTGCCAGGTTTATTTCATCTGGCCTGGGAGAAATAACATAAGTAACACTTTCCCTTTCTCCTGCTTTGCCTGTTGAAATGGGATATAAAACACAGAACGGTGGAAGAGAAGGAAACATACTAGAGTTCTTCAACTTTTACTGGATTAGATCTTCAGAGATCAAAGAGTAGTAACAAAGATTCATGCAGGTGATAGAGAATGGAATACCTAATATTCCTTCTTCCCTCTCATGGGTTACAGAATGTTGGTTATATATCACTATGTAACTATCATTAGCCCCCTAGTTAAGGACTGTGCTATGAAGACTACATGAATGAGGCTTGAGACAAAAAAATGAAACAATAACTAGAAAAATAAATATAAATATCATGTGAAAAAACAGAAAATATATGATCTTTCAGGGATCCTTTTTCCCATTTCTAGTAAATTCTATAGGAAGTTTTAATATGGATTCTTTAGAATACATGGTAGTAGCCCCATGGATGTGAGACAGGCACAGAGAAGAAATACTTGCTGATTCTGCTGTCTAGACGAGGGCTTACATTGATTAGTTTTTATAAAAATAATGAAAGAAGAACTGGCCAATAAAAACAGAATTAGTTAAAGAAAGGCTCTGGACCCAAATGCAAGTTAAATGCCTGCAGGTCTAGAATAAGAATGTGTTACTGGTTATTTGATTTGTTGTTGTTGTTGTCTTTGTTCCTGCCCATAAGTAATAGAGGAGAGTTGGATACATCCTTGGACTTGAACTATCAAGGTTTCCCACAAACACTGCTTCTAAAACTGTACTTGCAGAGACAATAGGAAGCTTCTAGGCTAGCTCTTTCCCTTTGCTAGTATATAGCTGGAAGGGAAGTAGAAGTGGTAAATTAAGACAGGACAGATGACATTTTCTAAAACATATACTAATTGGATTTTTGAAAAATTCCTCTTATAAGGAATAGTAAAATTTTAGGTTAAGAAAGAGCTTTATGTTTTAAAGAAATGACCTTGTTTCTCTAGGTCTGGACTCATTCCCCGCAATAAAATGCCAAACCAGAAAAATCAGAATTGATTGTGAATTTACAAGTGCACTGGTTCTTAAAGAGAGGCTCTAATAATTGTTGTTAGATGACACATGATTTTAATAAATGGGCACATAGGTTACAGTAAAAGTGTAAGCATAACCACAATAAGTTGACTCACTATAGCTGTTTAAGTGTATTGGTACTAGTTCCTCTGTCACCACATAAGACATCCATAAAAGCATTTGGTTCTAACTAGGGATGCTGTCCCCACGAATTAAAAAACAATTCTCTGTGGAAAGTTGCATTGTAAAATGCTATGTATAATAACAATACCCATTGTTAGCAGCAATTGTCTGCCTAAAAAATACCATTATGTAATGGGAGGGAACTTAATAAACTCAACGTTGTTTTTTAAGGTTGATATCAAACATATAAAATTATAGCAATCCAGGCAAGTTGACACATGCCTGTAATCCCAGCAACTTGGGAGGCTGAGGCAGCAGGATCATAAATTCAAGGCCAACCTCAGGAACTTAGTGAGACTCTGTCTCAAAATAAAAAGTTTAATAGGCTGGGGATGTAGTTCTGTGGTAGAGCATGCCTAGGTTCAATTCCCAGTACCTGAGGAGGGGAAAAAGGTAAATTGTCCTGATGAAGAATTAAAAGAACAAATGCAGGAAGGGTACCTGCCATTCAACAAAAATGAGAGAGAACTCACTGTAAAGTCAAAAATATTTTCAAGATAATGTAAAAAAAACTTTTAAGAACAAAAATGGAAAGGGGGTTCTTAAAGAACTTTTAAAAAAATCCATATATTAATCTCAAAAATTTTAAGATCTACTATCTAATGAAAGATACCTGTGAAGAAATTGAAAGGGCAATAAAATCCTTACACATAACAAAAAGTTTAGTGTCCAGACTACATAAATAATTCTTCCAAATCAGTAAGAAAAATGGATAATAGCCAGTAACAGGCATTTCACTAAAACACAACTCAATGGAAAGCATAAAAAAAGATACTCAACCTCATTAGTTAAAAAAGAGGTACAGGTTAAAAGCAAACAACCTAGCAATTAATATATGTTAAGCTAGAAAACAAAAAGTAATTTAAGAAACAGCTCTATGTTTTAAAAAAATTTAAATTCTTTTAAGATTTAAAATATTTTTAAGAAAGATTAATACAATAAAAATTTTCACCTTCCTCTGGTGACATTAATTAGCCAAGTTGAATAAATACATTCATTGATACCTAGTACCTTACCCCTAAGTATTATCCTGGAAAAGGACAGAAAATGCTCATAGCAGCATTATTTGTGATAGCAAAGCACTGGAAATAGTTTAAATAGTTTTCAATATGCTATGAGCAAATTAGTTATGCTATATTTATTAGCAAAGTATAACATAAATAAAAATGAATGTGTATTCATAAAACTAATTATTCATGGAGATGAATAAAGTCACAAAATTATTATTTCTGTGAGAGAAGAGCAAGTCACAAAAAATAGACTATATAATATAATTCATAAAGACCAAATCCAAAACTAAACAATATATTATTTAAGAGCACGTATAGTAAAAATATAAACTGAAAACACGCAAATGATTAACAACAAATCGAGACTGACATTCAGTGAAGAAGGCACACGGTCGTAGGTAGTTAGGGAGGATGCAGTTGTGGTGGGACATACCCATCTGCTGACTGGAGATGGTTTAATTCTTAAGATGAGGGCTGGATCTATGGTATATATTATTTCTCAACCTATACATGAAAGCTATCGATAATTTATGTATGTATGCTTTCTTATTGTTCTTATATAGTGGAGTTTCAAATTTAGTCTAAGAAATTACTAGGGCTAAGGTAAAGTTGGGCTTTTCTGGTAAACTGATTTATAGGATTTTCCAAGGAGCTTGTTGGGAGATAATGCAGTCTAAAACCAAGAGTCTAGGGATGTTATCTTTATTACTGGGAATGATTAGAAAATGCAGATTAGTTTTACAGAGGGCTTGATCTCCTGGTAGAGTAGAGAGTTAACAAGAACCTTCTGGATATCTACATCCATCTCATCTAATACTGTAAGAGTTCTTTAAGGTAGGTATATTTTCTGCAGTTGGGCAAGGGGGCACTATTTGGGAAATGGGTTCATCCATTCCACAGGAGCTGGACTCAATAGTGTAACTTCCTATGATCAGGAGATCTAAATTCTAATCCAGAGTTTCCATATTCAGCCCATGTTCTGTCCCTTTCTCTGGAATTTCTCAGCTTCTGCACTGTTAACAATTTGGGGTTAGATATTTGTTGTGGAGGCTTTCCTGTGCATTCCAGGATGTTTAGGTGACTCTCTGGCCTCTCTCTGCAAGATGCCATTAGTATACCATCCTTAAATCGTGACAACCAAAAGTATCTCCAGACTTTTCCTAATGTCCCTCAGGTGGTAATATTCCCTCTTTGTCAGGGACCATTAACCTATGAGACCATGATTTTACATATGTATGATCATATTATTACACATGTTTATGGTAGTAATTTTCCAGAAGTTTGTCTTATTCACTCTCTGACTAGAACCCACACTAAGATTGCCCACACTCCGTGCTTATTAATGTCAAGAGTTCAAACAAATGTTCATAGCACACATCTAAATAAAGGTAAGATATGGAAGGAAAGGAAGTACCACCTTACATAACTTTTAGATGCTGAGGTAGAAAGAGTTCTTATCTTTCTTTCAATTTTCATCTTGAAATTTTCAGGTCAAATAAATCCAATCAGTTGAAATCATTCCAGACACTATGAAGATAAAACTAAAGATATAGAAATGGTGGCTGATACATCAATTTAATAAATTGATATCTTTACAGTTTCTTGATTATGACAGTAATCATTTTCATACCAAACTATGCATGGCACAGCATGAATTGATGCAAGCTGTCTTATAGTTTTTTAGTTGCAAGTTGGAAAATGTACCTCCATGATGCTACAGGGGAATTTATCTGAGAGTTGAGAATTATCTGGAAATATAGACATTAGGTAATTAAATCTTTCATTTTTTTACAAAATGAATACCACATAATACCTAGAACTATGATAGATATAGGTAGAAATGTGTTAAAAAAATAAGATTAATTTTAATGTTGCTTATGAAATAACATTCAATCTATGGGTAGGAAAAATAGTGATGTGGCTTATTGTGTTATGGAGTAAAAGCTGCCCTCTCGGGGAATTTCAAGAATTTTGAAGCTTAGAGGAAAAGAGACTTTGAAATTTCTTCATGTTCTTACACACTGCACTTAATTAAGACTTGGGCATTGTCAATAAAAACAGAGGAAATACTACTACTAATCAACACACCAAAAGACCAACTTTTGTCTCACCAAAAGAAGAAAACTGAGAAAGACATCAAGCATAGCAACAATTGTTTCATATCGGTGATTTCATCTGAGGTATCTTCAATATGCTTCATCTGTTTCCACTTCTTTAGTGTAAATGTGCACAGGCACACACAGAGTTTTCTGCAGGGATGCAAAAGATAAGCTAAGTCCCTTATCTGTGATCTTAAAAATTATAACAGTTACATTTATATCAGGCATAAATGTGAGCCAATGTAGTCATCTTGTTCATGAATGTATGACTGTGTGGTATTTGTTAAGACAAAAGTCTATCTATTTCACAAATCAGAATTTTTTATATAAACTTATTACTGTCCTATGACATAATAAATCTGGTTCTATTTATGTAGTAACAGTTTGAATAAATTGACATTCTATTTATCACAACAGCTATAACATTTGAAAGACAGTAACTATATTCGAGTCATATAATTTACCTCACAGAAAATGTTTGACAAGCAAAAGGAGTTCTCAAACATGCTGCCATTTCATAGGTATCAATAAGCACAATATGGGAAACAATGAAATAAATAGAGAGTATGAAAGAAATTTTCCCCCAGAATCTTAGGAACAACAAAGCCTACCAAAAGCAACAAAACTAGCAGCATCCTTAGAGATTTTCAGGCATCAGTTTCCTTGTGTCTAACGTGGGGACAGCAATTATCTTTAGAAACCAGATGCAAAACATGTGTCTGTAATCCCAGAGACTTAGGAGGTTAAGGCAGGAGAATCTCAAATTCAAGGCCAGCCTGGGCAAAATAGTGAGAACTTGACTCAAAAAAAAAAAAAAAAAGTTTTTAGAACAAGGAAAATCTGACAAAACAGACATTAAGTAATTATAGTTTTACAAAGGAAGTCTTATTCTTCTGAATTGATTTAGCCTATGCTACTCATTTGCTACTATAATAGAAATATATGTAAAATACTTTTTTTTTTTAGGAGTATGTGACTTTTCTCTCCCAATTAGAATAAAAATTTCTGGAAGACTCTTTTGCATCTCCATATATCATTCTTATTCATAATGCTTCTAGCACATGCTATTTGTAATCTAGCTAAAACTGGATTTCTTACGCTTTGAAATCTAGGTGAATTTGTCTCAAACATGAATTGTGTGCCCTGTGGAAACCAAAAATCCCTTCAGAAACAGTTCTGTGATTTATTAATGTGTTTCATTGTATTTCTCAAAGTCTTAGGGTTTTTAAAATTTTGGGGTTGTTTTGTTTGCATATGTGTACACAAACACATGTGCTCATATATATATTTAACATTCTGTACTACAACCATTTGTTTTATATTTCATAATAATACAATTTTTGTCTTTCTGTGATTGACTTATTTCACTTGACATATTGTTCATCAAGTTTATTCATGTTGTCACTTTTTCAAGATTGCATAGTAATCCTTTGCGTATGTATACCATGCGTATTTTCTTTATATATTTACCTATTGATAGTCACTTTGATTCTTCATCTGTGATCTTTTTAAATATTGAACATGGGAATGCAAGTGTCTTTTTGATATTCTGATTTCATTTTTTTAGATACATACCCAGAGATGAGATTACTGAATTATATGGTAATTTTATTTTTAGTTTGTTGAAGAATCCCAAGACTGTTTTCCAAAATGGCTCTACTAATTAGCATCCCCACCATCAGTGTATCAGTGTTTCTTTTCCTCTGCACCTCTCCAATATTTGTTATATTTTGTCTTATTTATGTGTGAAATCTTAAAAGAGTAAAGCTCATAGAAGGAGAGAGTAGAATAGTGGCTACCAGACCCAAGGGGAAGAAAGGATATAGAAGGTGAGAAATATGGAGATGTCTGTCAAAAGGTACAAAGTTTCAGCTAGACAGGAGGAATAAGTTTTAGTGAGCAATTGCATAACATAGCAATCACAGTTAAGAGAAAGGTACTCTATATTTTAAAATTGTTTAAAGATTTTATTTTAAGAGTTCTGAGAGGATATTCTAATTGGCTTGATTTAACCTTTCTACAATGTATATGAAAAGATCACATTGTTATCATGTAGCTATATAATTATTAGATGTCAATCAAAAATATAAAAATTAAAATAAAAAACAAAATAACTTATTTCCACAACATACTCATGAAGATAATAGGGTTTTTTGCAGGAGGTATGAGAAAAGAAATAGACCAGAGGCCATAGCATGACCATGGATAACTGTAAGAGGAAAATTAGCCATCATTATTCTTATAATATCTTTTGGCATTCTCCACTTTGGGGATTTTATCTGGCCTTTTACTCTCACCTTCGCAGCTTTAATTCAGTTAGAAAACTCCTTTTTTCCTCCTCTTTTCTCTTTTTTTTGTGGAGGACCTGATTGGTTGCCTATTCAACATTCATTTCACTTTTACCCCTACAAACAAAGCTCCATTTTGATTAGATGTCTTCTCCTCCTCAGTATACTTAGACTTGAAGGAAAGCAGACCACAACCAGACCAGACATTGTTCTGAGCAGGGCTGTGGGTTCGGCGTGAATCACATGACCTAGGATAATCCCATCACTTTGAAAGAAAAGAGGCTTGAAGGAGAGATGTTCCTTCTCTTGTTTCTCAGAAACAAACCCCATGCTCCTGGGCAGTTGGCTTGCCATCATGAAGAAGCTTCAATCATGAGCAGCTGGGCAAAACAAATAAACAAACAAAAACCAGAAAGAAACTTGCTCCATCAGGACAGGACAGAGCATTGCCTTCTGTAGCCCAGCAGCTGCACCAACTCTGTTTCTGGGAATATAAGTTACTATTTAAGCCTATCTGAATCAGTTTCTTGTCACTAGGTGAGAACATCCTAATCAATTATAGTTCTTTTTTCAATTCCTCTTTCTCTCAGAATGAAAAGTTGTCTTTCTTTTTTAACTCATGCAACAGGTCTCAGTGCCCATTTCTTGTTGCTCAGTCAGTCCTGTGTATATTTCCATAAGCTTAGAGTTCCACATTCTACCGCAAGTGGATGATCAAGACTTTTTTCTAAGCCAGGTGTGGTAGCACAAGCCTGTAATCCCAGCACTTAGGGAGGCTGAGACAGGAGAATCGCGAGTTCAAAGCCAGCCTCAGCAACTCAAGGAGACCCTGTCTCTACATAAAACACAAAACAGGGCTGGGGATGTGGCTCAGTGGTTGAGTGCCCTTGAGTTCAATCTCCAGTGCCACAAAAAAATTTAAAAAAAGAAAGTTTTCTAACAAAGATAGTTCCCAGGCTAAGAAAACTTCTGTAAATTGCTGTTAAGAATGAAATATTTCCTCAGTATGTTAACATATGTTAACCATTATTTTTCCTCATCTCTGCCTGAGAGCTGATCTAATTCTCTGCTTCCACATCAGGTGAAATTATCACCATCCTATAGAATGCTACCAGAGAGAAGAGAGGAGGCCCTCCACTTGCTGCCAGCCATGTAGGAGGAAATCTGGTAGAAGCTTCTCATTTTCCCATCTGCTGTCTTTCCCCCTGCAGTTCAGAGAGGCTGGATGCCCAGAAACTACCTAATGCAGCCAGAGTGGGTTACCTGCTACAATGCCTGGATTGAATGACCCATTCCCCACCTACAGGATTTCTGTTCACGTTTAGCACATTCTTTCTGCCCTCTCCAGGATCTGTTCCTCCTAAAGAGCAGTGAAGCCTGGATTCATTGGTGGGATAATTCAGAAAACAAAGGACCAGTCCTTCATCTGAATTTGGACAAGTCTACCAGTACATATGAATTTCAGAACTCCCTAGAAATTAGCTGGGACCACTGCTATGATTATGCCTGAACCACAGTAGGATTTCTCTTCTGCTGCCCCTGCTTCCTACCCATCTTCCTTTAGTGTTCATCTCATGGACACTCCCTAATAACTCATCTGTATTGAAACCTCCATTACAGAGTCCGATTTCCCTTCTGGGGGAATGTGACTGGTAACTGTATCAGGAGTATGAGAAAGTAGATGCTTGCGTGGGATTCTGAACCTGGCTCACTTGCCAGCCTGCAGGCATTGAGTTGCCCATCACTGGTGGAAGGTGGAGTGTGCATAACCTGGCACGGGCAGCAGCACAATTGCTGAAGCTTTCACCTGGGGGGAACTGTGTTGGCTGCTGGTGGAAGCAAATGCTCTGGTGGGTGTAATGTATCAGGTGCTTGAGGAATGCTGAGAAGACAGTAATTAGAAGAACCATGGAACTGAATAAATTTGCTAGAGATATTTGACTCTTTGGAAAACAAAGGGAAAGATTAATCAGAAATGAAAAGGTAAACATAAAGGATAGAAGACCTCCTTGGCAACATACAAACAAATGTTCATCTCTTACAGTTGAGAGACAGCTATAAGAGCAAGGTGAGGAGCAGCCCAGAGTTTAATCATAAGAATAGCAGAACTCCAAAACCCTGAGTCAGAGAGCTGATTAGGAAAGAGTGGAGCCTCAAGATTAATTATAAGGACATCCAGCATGATAACAAATCAAAACCACCTCTTCTAAACTGGTATTTCTCAACCATTACACAATTAGCTCATGGCACTGGATCATTATCCGTTGTGGGGAGATGTCTTGTGCATGAAAGAACATTTAACAGCATCTCTAGCCTCCACCTACCAGATGCTATTACCCAATAGCCTGTCCCTTAATTTATGACAATCAAAACTGTCTGTAGGCATTGTCAAATGCCCCTAGGGGAATACTAGTTTTGAAACTACTACTATAAAACCCTTTTCACCAGCAGCACTGGCCTAATCCTTGCTGTCAGAAATTAGTATTTCATCCTTGCATGAAGACGGCACAGGGTCCTCTACTATTCAATAAAAAGAAGTGTCCTAATCAGGATGTACCCTTATGTGCCTTCATGGCTCCCAAAGCAGTGATTAAGTTTAAATCACAATGTAAGCTGGGGAAATGCTGGACCTGCTGAGAGGAGTAAAGAATCACACTGAAAAGACACTGTGGGACCTAGCCCTCAACTATCAGCAGGAGTGTGGAGAGTTCATGTGATACTAGATCATAAGAATGCTGGATTAAAGCTGGGAGAACAGGAAGTTGAATAACGAGAGCTTATCGGTAAGGGAACACGCTCCTATTACATAGGATTCCATATTCTGGCAAGGACCCCAGCAATAGCCAAAATTGGGGAGTAAGCACAATTATGGTATCCAGAGACAGAAACATGGCGAAAGGGTGTATGTTACATGACACTATTTTTCACTCACATTTCCTTAATTTTAAAAACTGGAATGTATTTTATTTATTTTGAGCTGGATGCATAAAATATCCTTAGACTTCTTTGGTGGGAAATTATTATTCCTAGTTATTATCCTATTACATTTTCTAGTATGATACAAGCATCTGTAGAGGTCTGCTGAAATTAATTGATTCAACTTAATGAATGCATAGTAAAAGCAAGATAATATCTAAAAAAAATCAGGTAGTAGGCTGTGTACAAGCAAATTGGTGTACTTGTGGTAATGTTGCACAAAAGTTCATACACTGCTCACAGATTATGAAACAGATAACAAGAAAATACATAAATGTAGCCCTGGCCCTGGTAGAAATTCCAAATGTGGAAATAAGACTAAGATCCAGCAATCACATTCTTTTGTATTTACTCAGATTGAAAACCTATGGCTACACAGACCTGCACAAGGAAGTTTATAACAAGCTTTGTTTCCGATTGCCAGAACCTGGAAGCCACCAAGGTTCCTATCATTAGGTGAGTGCATACACAAACTATGGTTCATCCAGACAATGAAGTTTTATATAGCCCTAAAAAGAAAGAAGCTGTCAAGAAATGAAAAGACATGGATGAAACTTGAAAGAGACCAATATTTAAAGTCTATATAATGTATGATTACAACTATATGACATTCTGGGAAAGTCAAACTAATGGAGACAGTACAAAGATAAGTGGTTGCTAGAGATCAAGGGAGATAGAGGGATGAATATGTGGAGAACAGAGGAGTTTCAGGACAGTGAGAATACTCATTATGATACTATAATAGGGAAAACATGTCATTATACATTTCTCCAAAACTGTGGAATGTACAACACCAAAAGTGGGCCACCACATTCATCACTTGTAACGAATGTACAACCATAGGCTATGTATGTGTTGGTGCAGACGGTATGTGGTAATTTTTTGTACTTTCATTCAGTTTTGCTGTAAACTTAAAACTGCTCTAAATATTAAGATGCATTTACAGAAGAAGAAGGAGAAGGGGGAGTGGGGGAGAAGAAGAAGACTTAAATGGTGGACTAATCTTTCTTATCTACTTATAGGGCCACTTTCTTAATAAGACTCTATATTTATTTATGTATTTATTTACTTATTTACAAAGAGCATAAAGCAACTTGGTCTAGAGATGCAAGAATAAAGGTATTTTGTCCTTGGGACACTCAGAGCTTATGGGCAGAATAGCCAGGTCTGATTAGGGACTGGAACGCTCTCTGAAAACCATGCAGACATGCTCTTATTCTCTTTCTCCTAGACTAACCAAGTCCTATTCTGTGGGGTTTTGTTTGTTTGTTCCTATGTTTGTTTCTTTCTTTCTCTTTTTTCTCTTTCTCTCTTTTTCTCTTCCCTTCCTTACCCACCCTTCTTTCCTTCCTTCCTTCCTTCCTTCCTTCCTTCCTTCCTTCCTTCCTTCCTTCCTTCCTTCCTTTCTCTTCTTCCTCTTTCTTAAACTAATATCTGCAGCCAACACTGGTGGTTGCTTGTTCTGTGTCCATTTCCATATGTTTTCCTTTTCTTCATTACTAAAAGAACTACTATTTTGTTCAGAGTTACAACATTTTTACCATTCAATTTTGATTTCTTAGAAAACTTTGCAACTATGTATTGACACAGTGAGATCATTCAGGTGAATAAATACATGGAGAAGAAGTATTCACAGATGGTAACATTAGAGAGCTATTAACAGGGGCAAATTTCAGTGGCTTGGAAATTTTCCTTTTCTTTCCAGAATATAGATACTATTTCTGGAGATAAAATAACTATCTGGTAGCCAGAAAGATGAGAGCCACATGCTAAAGCTAGTGGAGCAGAACATAAAAAAAGATATGGGTAGTTTATCAACCCAACACTGCCTATCTCTGCACCTCTCATGTGAAAATGTTTAAAACTTAAGCCAGAGTAGTTGGGTTTCTGTCATATGCTGCCAACACAATCCCTTTATGATACAACATCTACTTGATCTTTTACTATTGTCAAGTGAACCTTCTCTGTTGTTCTAGATGCTGGAGAAAAATAATCACCCATATATTCTCAGTTTATATCACCTCAATTCATGTTAACAGTGCAGACAGAATTTCTCACATTCAAGATGAACTTTATTAAAGAAAGAATCCAATTTACATGGATGGTTCAATAAAGTATTCACAGGATCAGATTAATTTATATTTAGCTGATAGGGCTCCATTTCTGAAAGACTTCAAAGAAAAGGATTTACCATGAACAAAGAAGAACATGATAAATTCCACCACAGAATCTGACTCTTCTAATCACTTCTTTTCTATACATACAGATATGACTAAACCTGATAATTTATGATCTCCTAATCAGAGAATACTTTGGGGTAGGAAAAACCTTTTTGGAAAATGAGTTAAGATCAAATATGTGTATAAGAGGATCCTTGGATTACATCTATTTTTTTTTTTTTTTTGGTCCTCTCTGTGTGTGCATGCAAGCTGATGTACATGAAATTGGTAGCTAAACTAAGGATGTTGTCTTTTCAGTGTACCCTGCATATGCATACCACCCATATGCAAGATCTGAAAATATAAGTGACATGAGGCACAGTATCTTCCCACTTATACTGACCTAGGAAGGCAAACTATAGATATGTAAGCAATTACCAGTGCTCAAGTACAGTTTCTCTGTCTCAACCATGTGATTTAGACTGGAGTTCTTATGAGATCAGAGGAAAAGATGGCCCCGTGTCATTATAAATTGTTTGAAATATGATAAATTGACTTCTTCCCCCAAGGTTAAGCAAACATTATAATTCGACAAAGGAGAGCCAAATGTGACTTTTGTCCATTTGATTGCAGAGGGTGTGATATGACACATCTAAACTTTTAAAGATATACAAATGAATACCTCACCAAAATCTTTGCAACATAGAATGAAATAATATCTGATATTTTGCATCTATTCAGTGCCACTATATTATGTGAGCATACACCTGACAATATAAACTGGTTAAATCTCTATGAATATGTTAAATGAAAAACTGCCACATGTCATTTGCACTTTACAATATTGAAATCTTTTAGAATTATTCTGTGAGATATATTTTCTATTAGAAGTGTTTAGGGAAACATAGAGGTATTTATGCCTCATTTGATATATTTTAAAGGTGCATGTCTTTTGAGAATCCAAAGACAATGAACCTTCTGTCATCATCTTGTTTATTAATCAAACTTTGAATAAAGATACTACCAGCCTAAAATGTGTATTATTCCTCATGGTATTACATCTTTGTGTCATTCAGTCATACTTTGCACAGTCAATAAATATTTATTGAGTACCTAATAAATACCAGGACAGTGTTGAGCACTAAGAATATGGTAGTGAATATTACCCAAACAAGAATCCTCAAATTTTTTGAACTAGCAGATTAACTGGGGAGACTGACATTTACTAACTAATTCCAAATGTGAAAAATTATGAAACAAAATGTATTCAGACTATGATAGAGGGACCAAAAGCTAGTCTTGTGAAAGGGCAATGTCATTAAACATTTACACTCTCTCCCCCAAATCTAAATCTGAAATGCTGGATTAGCAAACTTTGAACATTGCCTCTGACATTAGCAAACTTTGAACATAGGATAAACCAGAAAATGCTAAGTTCCAGACCATTTCCATTTTCTGGAATGGTAACTTGGACCTGTGCCAGTATCACACCAAAAATAAATAAATAAGCAGTGGGACCCATCTATATGCAGCTGTATTGAAAACTGTATTCCATATGTGACAACATATTATTAAAACAGCAAAATCATAGCTTCCATCTGCCTGTTGGGATGCACAGCGTCACTCTCTTCCCTGTAATGTTAGACTTTATTGCATTTGTCGGCAGCATATTCCATTTTAATATTTGATAAATAGATATGGGAGGAATTATTTCAAGCTACAATCCTGTACTGCTTCAGCTGTTCACCTCCTTTCTGCAGCAAGCTCTCTATCCTCAAACTAATATCCCCCTAAAAAGAAAAATCAATTTAAAATGACTGTGAAAATGTGTTTATTTTTCTACCCTCAGGATTAAAAAGCTGAGAAATGATTAATAATAATTTGTCTGGAAAGATAATGTAGGCATTTTAGGGGGGATGGTGATTTTGCATCTTTAATTTTCATCAGTTCTAACATTTTATCATTAAAACTGCATGAATATATATAAAGAAAGATAAAAGAAAACGAGAGAGGTGGTAATACCTCATATCTCTTAGGCGGTATTTCCTATGTTTCAGATTTCTACATTGTCTGACCCCATTTCAGTCAATTTTCCATAGCCTGCCTGTCTCATATCCGCTGAGGGAACACACTAGTGCTGTGTTTATGCTAATTTTATGCTCTCTGAGTTGTGTCTGTTATTCAAAGCAGTTGAAGCAGTTATTGCCAGTAATCTTATTTCTGTGGGAGCCCCAGGGCAGACGAGGCCTCAAAATCAGGCCTGCAGACCGAGGCAAAGCCATCACAGCCTGCTGGTAAATGGCAGTTCTTTCCCTCCGAATCTGATATCAGTTACTTCGCAAACACAGTAATAAAATGAAACAAATCAGATTTTCAAGTAAATAAACCAGACTTCAGTGGGAAGCAACAATGGTCAGGGCAACAGGAGTTTAATAAGTGATACATAGGGGGAAATACAAAAGTACTATGGCCTTCTCTTCTACTCTCCTTATTTTAAAGCAACCCCCAAATCTCAATACCGAAGAAAGGTGTTTTAACCCAACATCAAGTAACAGGGGGAGGGGAGGGGGAGCTGACCTCATGTAAAATAAGCATCAAAATAAATGTGAACTTTCTTTTACTAGAATCAGGCAACAACACTGAAAATAGTATTATTCACTCCTAAAAAGTGTGTAGGGATGTGGTATACACAAAAGATTCACAGAGAGAAATGGATTTGACCATTCTTCTCACCTATAAAAGCTAACAGCCTTTCAGAAATCTTAGCAAAATGGAAACAAAGCTAACCAGTGTAGTTTCTTGATGAAGGCACTTGTGTCCCATAGTACCATGAGGGAACATGGGGTTTGATGCAATAAGACAAGGACCTAGATCTTTGTCACATCATTCATTCATGGACTCATGAGATCATTCATTTCTGGTAACTTCTCCCTGTTTACCAATAGGTTCTTAGTTCCATTTACTCTAAGGTACTTGCCCACTCTACTCTCCTCCACTGTTATCACTTACTAGTTTTAAATAATTAAAATGACTGACCAACAATCCACAGTAGGATAAGTGGCCAAATCTAAGTTAGCAGTGGGACGATTTTTCTAGAAACTAATAGTATCTTTTATGAATTCAGAACCAGTGTGATATTGATAAACTTGTATTTTTCTTTAATCTACAACATCTTAAACCAGTCCTGTCCAGCAGCCAACACATTCATTGATTCATTCATTTGACAAACATTTACTGTCTGCTTCATGCCAGGCACTCTGATCAGAGCAGAGCTACTCCAGGGAAGAAGTTACACAGTATTGGCACTGCTTATTTGCCTAACTGCTATAAGTAAGGGATGCAGAAGACACTGGGGACACACAGACATACTGGCAGGTGCAGATGGAATTCTTGAGGTGACTCCTGAGTTGAATTTTGTTAAGAAAAATAGAAACTTATAGTCAGGAAGAAAGATGAAAGCATTTTCTGGTAGAGAATTCATTTGGAGACCATTAAGGAGATCAGTAAGACCGGGAAAGGGTTCAAAGAAAGGGTGAAGAAAAGTCTAGGGAACTGGAACCAAGCAAGACCTAATATATCACCTTATGAAGTTCTCACTGCTAGTGTACTATAGGGTTTTACACAGAGTACTGACAGAAGGAGAATTTTGTTTTATGATTGTTTTTCCAAGTAGTGTCAAAGATTGCAGGGTAAATAAGAGGCATTAGATGACAATAGAGAAGTTAATGATAAATAAAAAAAGAAAGATATTGAGCAGGGCTTGGTGGCACTATGCCTGTAATCCCAGCTACCCTGGAGAATGAGGAAGGAGAATCAGGAGTTTGAGGCCAACCAGGGTAACAAATGGCAAGACTACTTAAAAAAAAAAAAAAAAAAAAGGTGATTGGGGAGGAGATATGACTTATAATAAAATCAGAAAAAAAGGTAAATGAAAGAATGTGTTGATGAAATATTCATGGCAAAGATATCTGGTTTATGAGGGCATATCGACTATATTATTTATATTATTTTATCTTTGCTTCTTCCAGTAAAAATATTAAGATGACAGAAAAGGGTACACAATATTTAAGCTCCTACCTAAACAAAGAACAGAAAATTAAAAAAATAACAGAAGACAAATGTCTATAAAATGTTTCAGTGGAAAGCAGATGTGTATGTATAACTGAATTAGCAGAGAAAAGAAGCTAACTTCCCTAGGATACCAACTAAATGGCTCCCTGCTACAGAGCCCTAGAAAGGTACTAACATCCCTGAAAGGTAAGGTATCATGAATGCTTGTGTAAAAATAACAAGTTGAGAGATTTTAAGAAGCAGTTAGACTTTTAAATTCTTTCCTAATCCCAAGAAAAGACAGAAAGCTCAGTCTCCACAGAGTTTGAGTCAGAAAAATTTTAGATTCAGGCTACAAGTGTTTGAAATAAAAAGCTACATCCCAGATACTGAGTGTTTCCTAGTACTCCTTCCCTCTTTCCCTGTTTGGTTCCAAGAAAAGTAGCAGCTGTGATTACAAATCACAGACAAAACAGCAGTATTTTTTTAAGGAAACTGACTTCATTCACTAGAAAAAACCTACAGAGTTTTCTATGTTAGTGTCTCTAATATAATAGTAAAATCCCATACCGATCAACTAAAGTGAGCCCCACTGAGCTCATTCAGGCACATAGGGCTTTCAGTTACTTTCTTTTCTTTTTTTTTTTTTTTGGTTTCATTTTAAATATAAATGGAATTTGAAGGCAGATCTCTAACATATCAAAAGATATTAGAAAATAAACAAACAGAGCTTGAAGGAAAGCAAGGTGAAGAAAAATGTGTGTCTATGTGTCTACATATGGATCTAGAAATTGCTATCCTAGGAAAACTAAGGGGAAGATATATGCCTTTATGAAATAAGAACAGATATTATAAGGAAGAACATTCTAAGAATACAAAAGACATCCTGTAAATTAAAAGAAAAACATATGCAGAATGTGTAAAACAAACAGAAAAATAGAAAGGCTAAATAATAGAATAGAGGAAAACTCTCAAAAAGCAAAAAAAAAAAAAAGGGACAAAATATGTTTTTTAAAAAATTTAATAAAATTAGGAATTCCTATTAGATGCCCAATATTAAGCAAATGGAAGTACCAAAAACAAATAACAGCAAAAATAAAGAAAAAAATCATGTTTTAGTCAGTTTTTCATGACTGTTACCAAAATACCTGACAAGAACAACTTAGAAGATGAAAAGTTTATTTTGAGCTCATGGTTTCAGATGTTTTGTCCATGGTCCACTGATTCCATTGCTCTGTGCCTAAGATGAGATAATATCATGGCAGAAGAGCAAGGTGGAGGAAAGCTACTCATTCCATGATAGCTGGGAAGCAGAGAGGAGCCAGGGGCAAGATATAATCCCTAAAGCCATATCCCGAGTAATCTACTTCCTATAGCCATACGTACCGGCCTACAACTGCCACCAATTAGTTAATTCAAATTATTAATCCATCAAATGGATAAATCCACTGATAAGGTCACAGCTCTTAATCCAATCATTCTACCTTTGAACACTACTGCATTTCCTAAGCTTTTCAGTGGACACTTATATCCAAACTAAAACATCATCAAAGAACTAGTTCAAGAAAACTGATCGGATCTGGCATTCATGGTTTCAGATTGAGTCTAGTGAGTATCTAGTGGAATCAATTGGGAAAAAAGATGAATAATAATAAATTTTGAGTAACATTAATGAATTAATTATTACTATTATTTTTGGTACTGGGCATTGAATGCAGGAGGGCTTTACCAATAAGCTATATTCCCATTCCTTTTTATTTTTTATTTTGTGACAGGGTCTTACTAAGTTATCGAAGGTCTTACAAATGTACTGAGGCTGGCTTCAAACTTGTGATCCTCTTTGCCTCAGCCTCCAGATTTGCTAGGATTACAATCATGCACCATCATGCCCAGATGTCAAAGAAATTATTATTATTTATTATTATTATTATTATTATTATTATTATTATTTTGGTACTGGGGATTGAACTCAGGGGCACTCGACCACTGAGCCACATCCGCCCAGCCCTATTTTGATTTTTATGTAGAGACAGGGTCTCACTGAGTTGCTTAGCACCTCACCATTGCTGAGGCTGGCTTTGAACTTGCGATTCTCCTTTCTCAGCCTCCCTAAGTGCAGGGATTACAGGCTTGCGCCACCGTGCCCGGCTAAAGAAATTATTTTTAAAAGCTTCTAAAAAGAAAAAAAATTAGAATAGCATCAAATTCTAAATTCTAACAATATAAGTTAGAAGGCAATTGTTCAACTACTTTAAAATCCTGAGAAAAAGTGATTTCTAATCTATTTATTAGTAAAATTATACATTGTGATATAGAATAGACATATTTTCAGATATCTGAGATTTTAAGAACTGACTTCTCAACATGCTCTTGTAAAGTTATTGGAGAGTGCTCGCCCCACAAGGATTGAACCAAGAAAGTAAAAGAGTTGGAATCTACGAAACAGGCTAAACAGAGGAAAGAAGAGAAAGGTATCATCAGTTTAGGCTAACAGTGTAGATGCATCCTAAGGATCAGGGGTGTGTAGAACCATACAATAACTAATTCAAATTAGATGAAGGGGCAAAGAACTTCAGAAAGTGTGGTTGCAAAGAAATAGAAAATATCTGCTATTTGACTTCAATGAAGGTACTTTCTGGTTTTATTGGAAAGTTTACATCTGAATTAGTGATGGGAACATAGAAAATGAAGCAAATAAAAGAGGCAATTATTAACTTTTATATAAATAATAATAATACAACACATGTTTATTATAAGCTAGAAAAATTATGTCAGTGTTGGTTTGAATAAAGGAAGTAGTATAACTATAGCTAATTATTAAGCTCTATTAAAATGTTTATTATGTACCAAGTACTCTGCTACATGCTCCATTTATATTAGTTCATTTGTCTTCACAGTAGTTCTGTGAAATAGTACATCTGCTGGCCTCATCTCACAACAGAAGAAAACTGGGTGAAATGTCTTACCCCAAAATCACAGTGCCACTAAAGGAAAAGAGTTGAGACTTAAGCCAATAATGCGCAGAGTAAAACACTGCACTCCTAATCATGTAATAGCTGTCCTTCTTGTCCTGTTTTTCTGTTTCCTTACCTCCCCAAATGAGATGAGACATAGACGTTTCTAAATATCTTCATCGTACTTATGGATAATATATTTGAACCAAGCGTTTAGTCACCTGGTGGCTCCCGTCTCTGTGTCCCCCACCTCTCACTTGGATCTATTGGATATTGGATTTATGTCTGAACTGGGCTGTGGTGTATCAAGCTGACCTTAAACCGCATAGTCAGCATAGTTTATGTTTCTCCTTACATCTGTGAAAGAATGCAAACGAATGTTTGATTTCTGTATTTTCTCTCATCCTCTCACATACGTTTAAAGAAGATACTTTTCACTACATAACTTAATATGGATATATGAATCAACTAATTGAGTTAATTGTAACTTTCTCCAGGAACATCTTATAGCAATGCATGACAAAATTATCTATGATTTGGGAAGTAGAATTTGAACAAACATAGTGAAAAATTTCAAAGACCTGCCACTGGCCTAGTTTGGTTAATGACATTGAAAAATCTTTTCATGTGCCATCTCTTTACCATCTCTTTGTCTCTTTTTACTAAAGTGCTTGATGAAATTCCTTACATAAATTAGGGGATTTTTTTGATTATCGTGGCATTTTGACAAATATATATTATACTTGGAATATAAATCCTTTGTTGGAGATGTGACTTGCAAACACTTTTTTCAATTTGTAATTTGTCCTTTAATTTTGTTCTTATAGTCTTGCACCAGGAATTCATTTGCAATTTTGATGAAGTTCAATTTTTCAATGTTATTTTGTGGGTTATAATTTTGATTTCAGTGTCTGAACAATTTTCCTTCAATCTAAGTCAAGAAGATATTCTCCTAAATTGGTTCCAAATGTATTAGTTTAACATTTTACATTTATGACTATGATCAATTTATAGTTAAATTTTTTGTATTAGGTGATCTTTAGGTCTAAGTTGACCTTTTGTTTAACCTATGGTTGCCATATTGTGTCAACATAATTTGTTGATTCTTTTTAAAAATTTATTTATTTTTATTGTATGTGTATAGTGTACCACATGATGTTTTAATATACATATATATAATGAAAGGATTACTAGCCAAGCAAATTAGTATATAAATGTTCTCACATATTGAACTTTGTGAGGATGAAGCAAAGCACTTAGAATCTACTCTCTTGGCAAATTTTCAGTATACAACACCATATTATTAACTATTATTATCAGGCTGTACATTTGATCTGTATACCTGTTTATCCCACATAACTGTAAAATTGTACCCTTTGACCAACATCTCCCCCTTCTATCCTGCTCCCCTGGTAACTACCATTTTACTCCATTTCTCAGTACTCAACTCTTACAGATTCCACATACAAGTGCAATATTATTCTTTCTGTAACTTATATCCCTTGGCATAATGACCTCCTTCTTTATCTTTTTTGTTCACAAAAACATTATCTCCTTAATTTTTTAAGGCTGAATATATTCCATTGTTTATGTATACCACAATTGTTATCTCTTCATCTATTGATAGACAAATAATTTGTTTCTAAAATTTGGCTATTATGAAATTGGGGCATTGAACAGGGAAATGCAGATATCACTATGAAGTACAAGTTTCATTTCCTTTGGATGTATACTCCTAAGAGGATATATATAAGCTGGATCACTCATTCTTCATAGAAACAGAAAAATCAATCATGAAATTTGTTTGGAAAAATAAGAAACCCAGAATAGCCAAAGCAATCCTTAGTGAGAAAAATAAAGCTGGAGGCATCACAATACCAGACTTCAAATTATATTACAGAGCTACAGTAACAAATATAGCATGGTATTAGTACCAAAACAGACATGAATGGAACAGAATAGAGAATACAGAGAAAACCCGTGTAAATATGTTATCTCATAACTAGACAAAAGTGCCAAAAACATACATTGGAGAAAAGATAATCTCTTCAACCAATGATTCTGGGAAAACTAGAAATCCAGAATAAACTTTAACCCCTATCTCTTACCCTGCACAAAACTCAACTCAAAGTAGATCAAAGACATAGGCATTAAACCAGAAATCCTATACTTATTAGAAGAAAATATAGGCCCAAAACTCCAGTATGTTGGTTTAGGAACTGACTTCCTCAACAAGACTCCTAAAGTGTAAGAAGTGAAATCAAGAATCAAAAAAATGGGATGGTATCAAACTCAAAAGTTTCCTCAGAGCAAAGGAAACAACCAAGAATATGAAGAAAGCCTACAGAATGGGAGAAAATCTTTGCACCTGTACCTCAGATAGAGCATTAATCTCCAGCATATATGAAGAATGCAGAAAACTTAATAATCCCCAAACAAATAACCCAATCAACAAATGGGCAAAGAAACTGTACAGATACTTCACAGAAGAAGAAATATGGTCATCAAATATATAAAAAAAATTCAACATTTCTAGCAATTAAAAAATGCAAATTAAAACTACACTGAGTTTCATCTCCCTCTAGTCAGAATAGCAACAGTCAAGAATATAAGTAACAAATGTTGGCAAGGATGTGGGGAGTACAATCATACATTGCTGGTGGGACCGCAAATTGGTGCAGTCACTCTGGAGAGCAGTGTGGAGATTCCTCAGAAAATTTAGAATGGAACCACCATTTGATCCGCTCCTTAGTCTATACCCAAATGACTTAAAATCAGCATACTACAGTGACACAGCCACATCAATGTTTATAGCAGCTCAGTTCACAATAGCTAAGCTATGGAATCACCCTATGTACCCTTCAACAGATGAATGGATAAAGAAAATGTCTACATATACAATGGAATATTACTCAGCAATAAAATATGACTATGAATTTTGCAGGTAAATGGATGGATCTGAAGACTATTATTCTAAGCAAGATAATCCAGTCCCCCAAACCAAAAGGTGACTGTTCTCTCTGATATGTGGATGCTAACATAAAAAAAGGAGGAGGGAGAGAAGTTCAGTAGATTATCTCCTTTTCTTGGTACAAGATTTTAGTTGTACATAATCCCACTTGTTTATTTTTTATTTTGTTACCTGAGTTTTGAGGTGAAAAAAAAATGTCATTGGCCAAGGCCAATCTTCTGGTTCTTCTTCCTAAGTTTTTTTTTTTTAAATAGGATTCTAATGTTTTAAGGTTTTTTGCATTATTTTTGTGCATTTTATAAGATCAAGGTCTAATTTCATTTTTATTTTGCATGTGGATATTCAGTTTTTCCAAAACTATTTATTTAAGAGTTTATTCTTTCCCTGTTGTACATTTTCAGTGTCCTTGTTGAAAATTGTTCAATCATATATACCACAGTTTATTTCTGGGTGCTTTATTATGTCCCATAGGTCTATGATTCTGCATTTGGGCCAGTATCATATGCTGTTTGATTATTATTGTTTTGTAATACAATATGTTGTCAGGAGGTTTGATACCTCCAATTTTGTTCTTCTTTCTCAAAATTGCTTTAGGTTTTGGGGGTTACAGGTGATTTCATCTAAATTTTAGAATTGTAGGTACAATTCTCAAACATACATAATCTGAGAAAGCATACAGTTAAAACTTTTCCAGGAAAAACAGAGAGCTTGACATTTTTACCTGCTTGTATGTGCTCACCTCAAAAGAGATGCACAAGAAAATGCTTACACATCTATTTAAAATTGCTTCTTTGCTCTTTGTCCATAGAAAGTGGAAAATATAGAGCCCCATTCACTCTTAGAGCTACACAATTTATGAACCAGTCCCTCCAGTGGGAGCTTTAAATTGGGGGCTATATGTATAGCCCAAACCCTTCATTTTTCAGTCAGAAGCTGGAAGCTGAAGGTTCCATCCCAATTGTAGGGGATTATGACTCATGCAGGGTTTATGTAATTAGTCTATCTCAGTTTTTCCTACTATTCAATACAGATATTTTTTGATAGTCTCTAAACTAGCTTCTGTATTTATCTCACATAATTTATCCATGTGTAGCTATCTATTCAATGCATCTGATGGAGGAAGGAAAATCTTGTTGACCTCAAAGACTCTTGTTTGTTGAACGACTTGCATTTGTATTTCTGTAGATTCAGAAGAATTGTTCAATTGGTCTGTGTTTTTGCTTAGAGTAATTCTTTCAGTTAGTTTATGTGTATTGAGCTGTTTGTAGCTGTTTGTATTTGCTCTTTTTCCCTTTATAACGTGATATGAGCTAATAAATACAAAACCATAATTGTATGGAATCTATAATGATGCAATCTATAATGATGCTCATTTATACTTGATATTGTTATTTTGTGTTTTTTCTATTTTGTGGGCCAGATGGTGTGCCAGGGATTGAACTCAGGGGCATTCAGCCACAGAGCCACATACCCAGCCTTATCTTGTATTTTATTTAGAGACAGGGTCTCACTAAGTTGCTTAGCACTTCACCTTTGCTGAGGATGGCTTTGAACTAGGAAGTTGTTTCCCCAGTATTCATTTCAACATGCCCAGCAACACAGGCACTCAGAGGCCACTGCCACCATGTCTAAGGAAGCTTGGCTACTGCTCAAACTGTATGCAAATTTTGACATTGTCCACAAGGGGCTGGTCATGCAGAAATACAGGATGCTGGAGTTAAGGAGTTATGAAGGCTTCCACCAAGATTTCAAAAGAATGTTTAGGAGGCAAGACAGAATGTGCAGTTTTGGAATCCCTGAAAACATCCCATGAGAAGATGATGCATGAAGCTGTGATAAGATGCCAAGCTTCAGTGGAGACCACAGGAATTAAGAGTTGCAATTAATGCCCTTCTTTTTCTGCTCCTATTTCTCCCTTATGGAATGGCATGTTTATTCTGTGCACTATATATTGAACATATATAGCTTGCTTTTGATCTCACAGCCAAGAATTTTCCTTGAATCTCAGATGAGACTTTTCACTTGGACTTTTTGGCAATTCTGAAATTATTGAACTATAGGTATCTTGGAAGTGGACTAAGTGCATTTTGCACTGTTACATGAGCTTTTTGTTACATGGATTGTTGAATGATAACTGTAGGCAGATGGGGCATGGCTGGAGAAAGTGGGTCAATGGGGACATGCCTCAGGGATTATATATTTTGTCCCTGGATATTCCCACTCCTTTCTCCCCTTTCCCTCTGTCCCCTTCTCTCCTTATTTCCTTCCCAGCTGCCATGAGAAACTTTTCTCTGCTATGCCATTCTGCCATGATGCTCTGGGCCTCACCTTAGGCCCAGAGCATTGGATTGAGTCAGCCAATCATGGACTGAGATGTCTGAAACCATAAGCCCAAAATAAACCTTTCTTCCTTTAAGTTATTCTTATCAGGTCTTTTGCTCACACTGATGAAAAGCCAACTCATATAAACAATCATGATGCCTGTGTTTCCTGATAGTAACATTGCTGCTTTTCTAATGGGTTACAACAATGGCTTATACTTCCTTCTTAGTGCACAAATCTTAATTAAATATATAGTGCCATATAATTCACCTTAAGAAAATAAGTTATTAAAAGCACAGGACCATCTTATGTTCTAGAAAGAGAAACCATTATAGTAATGATTTTTTAAACCTTCATAAATCACAGTATCCAAATGAATCCACTATGGAAATCAAACCCACTTAACAGATAAGAGTATCTATTATTAATATTATGCTACATAATTTGAGGTATTTTATTGCTATAATTATTGACATTATTTTTTCTTTTGTAAATATTAAAGCTTAGAGGAGTAAAGTGATTTGCCTAATATAATAGGACATATTAGTACTACTTGTTTTGAATAAATTTGGATCTTTTGGCTTTAAGACCATCAAACTTCCAAGGCACCAAAAATTTGGTTAAAGAGAACTCAAATAATTCTCAAGATGAGCTATCATGAAGTGATTGGCATAATGATGATCCCATTTCATTCCAGTAGAGAAAGCCATGCCACAGATATTTTTGTAGCTTGCTCAAAACTGCTGAATCTTAGGCATATTAAACTCTCACTTTCATCCTTTTGATTTGTGTGCTCAACTCCCACATGATATCAAACATATTTCTTGAGGAAAATGTCATGGATTTTATTATCCATATGTATTTCCAAAATGATCTCCATTTGGGACAAGATCATATCTCAATGAAAGCATATTTCACTCCTTTCTTGAAAGTGTACCAACTTCCTCACTCAAAGAAATGATACATATATACTATCCAGCCACGTAGCAGCACACTTTCTCTGTCTTTCATTGTATATATGTAATTATACTGCTTACTTTTCTTTTTAATTTTTTTAGTTGTTGATGGATCTTTATTTTATTCATTTATTATTTATATGTGGTGCTGAGGATCAAACCCAGTGCCTCACGCATGCTAGGCAAGCGCTCTACCACTGAGCCACAGCCTCAACCCTACTGCTTACTTTTCATCCAGAAAATTTTGAGATCATCGGTGTCTTGATTATGTGTTAGCTTTTGTCACTGTGACCAAAGCACCTGACAAGAACAACTTATAGGAGGAAAGATTTATTTTGACTCATTATTTCAAAGGATTCAGTCCATGATCAGCTAGCTCCATTGAACTGGACCTGAGGTGAGGCAGAAATATGGTAGAAGGGAGTGACAGAGGAAAGTTGCTTAGTTTGTGGCAGCTGGGAAAGAGGAGGGGGGAGAAGAGGAGGTGGGAGGTTGAGGCATACCACTTCCATGACCTACTTCCTCCAAGGAGATCCCTTCTCCCAGAAGTCTATACAATTATAAATGTGTTAGTACATCAAATGGATTACTACACTGATGAAGTCAAATTCTACATGATCTAATTATTTCCTAAGACCTCCCTGTGTATCTTGCTGCTTGGGAACCATGCTTTCAACACATGAGCTTTTGTGGGACATACAAGATCCAAGTTGTAATAATTTGCCTTAATAGATTCACAACATATGGACTTATAGAATTGCAAGGAATTTAAGAATTTCTCCCTATATAATGTGCTTGTATTAAAGATAAGGAAAAAAACTAAATATATTAATATATCCAGTTCACAAAGAAGGAAGGTAATGGTTGGTAATGAGGGGTAGAAATGAGCAAAATATGTTATATACATATATGAATATGATACAATAAAACACACTATTCTGTATAATATACATGCACTAATAAAAATAAGCCTTCTAACCACTTTAGAGTTCCTGCCGACAAGAAGGAGCACAGACCAAGGCCCAGGACCACCTTCAGGGAGCCCAGCCAAGGGCAGACCCAAGACTGCTTGCAGCCAGTCACAGAGGAACCCAAACCCAGGGGAAAGACTGCCTACAGGGACCCCTGCAGGAAACCTGGCCTAAGTGAGGCCTAGGACTGCTCCCAGTTTCATGCCCAGTTTTATGCCAGAGTTCCTGCCTACCAGCAGGAGCACAATCCAAGACCCAGGACCACCTTTAGGGACCACTGAAGGAGCCCAGCCAAGGGCACTCCAATGCCATCTTGAGTTACCTCCACTACCACCGCCACTGTCTTTAGTGGCAGTAGTGTCCACCTGGGAACACCTGCTGGGGACTAGAAGGGAAATCCAAGGTGAGATCCAGGTAATCTATAGTGTCATTACAAGAGTATAGGATAGAAACTGCAATATCTTAGATTGGCATTGCAAGAAAGGAAGATACATAATCAACATGAAAAAACAAGGGAAGAAAGTGCCCGAAATAAACCTAGATACTAAAATAATAGAATCCATTGACAGCACAGTTGATGAAATGTCAGAGAAAGAACTTAGAATGTACATAATTAAAATGATCTGAGAATTAAAGAATGACTTATGGAAGCAAAAACAAGCAAAATTCATCATTCCAACAAAGAAATAAGAGAGCAAATAAAGACAACCATTGATCACTCCAACAAAGAGATAAGAGAGCAAATACAGGTAGCAAAGAAATTGAGAGCTAGAAATTATGAGAAAACAAATCAGAAAATTTTGAAATTAAGGAAACAATAAACCAAATAAAAAAATAGAAAGTATCACCAGCGGACTAGATCACCTGGAAGACAGAACCTCGGATAATGAAAACAAAATATACAATCTTGAAAATAAAGTTGACCACACAGTGAAGATGGTAAGAAACCATGAACAGAATATCTAAGAATTATCGGATAGCATCAAAAGAACAAATCTAAGATTTATCAGGATAGAAGAAGGTACAGAATTTCAAACCAAAGGAGTGCACAATCTCTTCAATGAAATAATATCAGAAAATTTCCCAAACATAAAAAATGAATTGGAAAATCAAATACAAGAGGCTTACAGGACACCAAATGTACAAAATTACAACAGATCTGCACCCAGGCACATTATAATGAAAAGGTCCAGCATACAGAATAAGGGTAGAATTTTAAAGACCATAAGAGAGAAGAATCAGATTACATATAGGGGGAGACCAATTCAGATCTCAGCAGATTTTTCAACCCTGCCTTAAAAGCCAGGAGATCATGGAACAACATATTCCAAGCTCTGAAAGAAAATGGATTCCAACCAAGAATCTTATATCCAGCAAAACTGAGCTTTAGATTTGGTGATGAAATCAAAACCTTCCATGATAAACAAAAGTTAAAAGAATTTGCAGCAAGAAAGCCTGCACTACACAGTATTCTTGGCAAAATATTCCATGAGGCGGAAATAATGACCAAAAATGAATATATACAAGGAGAGGAACTACACTAAAAAAAAAGAGGCCAATCAAGAAACCAAGTCAAGATAAGAACCAAAAATAAACCAAAATGACCAGGATTACAAATCATATTTCAATAATAACTCTGAATGTGAATGGCCTAAACTCACCAATTAAAAGACATAGACTGACAAACTGGATTTAAAAAAATACCAAACAATATTCTGCCTTCAGGAGACTCATCTCAGGGCTGGGGTTATGGTGCAGTGGTAGTGTGCTCGCCTAGCACCCATGAGGCACTGGGTTCGATCCTCAGCACCACATAAAAATAAAATATTCTGTCCACCTATAACTAAAATATAAATATTTTTAAAAAAGAAAAAAAAGAGACTCATCTCACAGGGAAAGGCATCCACACACTGAAAGTGAAAGGGTGGGGAAAAACGTATCACTCACATGGACCATGTAAACAAGCAGGAGTTTCCATCTTCATATCAGGTAAAGTGCACTTCAAATCAAAGTTAGTAAAAAGGGATAAAAAAGGACATCTCACACTTCTTAAGGGAATCATACATCAACAAGACATAACAATCATGAATATCTATGCCCCCAAAAATGGGGCATCTATGCATATCAAACAAATTCTTCTAAGCTACAAGAATCAAAAAAACCACAACACAACACTACTTGGTGACTTTAACACAGCTCTCTCACCACTTGATAGATCTTCCAAACAAGAACTAAACAAAGAAACCATAGAACTCAATAAACAATTAATAATTTAGACTTAGCAGACATATATAAAGTATTCCATCCATCAACGAGCGAATACACTTTTTTCTCAACAGCACATGGATCCTTCTCCAAAATAAATTATATGCTATGTCATAAAGCCAGTCTTAGCAAATACAAAAATAAAATAGAGATACTACCCTGCATCCTATCTGACTACAATGGAATAAAATTAGAAATCAATGACAGATTAAAAAATAGAAACTACTCCAATACCTGGAAATTAAATAATATGCTATTGAATGATGCATGGATAACAGAAGACATCAGGGAAGAGGTAAAAAAATTCTTAGAGGTAAATAAAAACTCTGATACAACATATTAAAATCTCTAGGACATCACAAAGGCAGTGCTAAGAGACAGTTCATTGCATTAAGCTCATTTATTAAAAGAATAAAGAGTCAACAAATAAATGACTTGACTCTATTTCTCAAAGCCCTAGAAAAAGAAGAACAAACCAACACCAAAAGAAGTAGAGGACAGGAAATAATTAAAATCAGGCCTGAAATCAATGAAATTGAAACAAAAGAAACAATTCAAAAAATTGACAAAAAAAAAAAAAGCTGGTTCTTTGAAAAAATAAATAAAATTGACAAACACTTAGCCACTGTAATGAAAAGCAGAGAAAATCCCAAATTACTAAAATTCATGATTAAAAAGGAAATATCATGACAGATACTACAGAAATGCAGAGGATAATTAGAAACTATTTTGAAAATTTATACTCCAGTAAAATAGAAAACCTTGAAGACACCAACAAATTTCCAGAGGCATATGACCTACCCAAACTTAACCAGGAGGTCATGCACAACTTAAACAGATCAACTTCAAGCAAGGAAATAGAAGATGCCATCAAGAACCTGCCAACCAAGAAAAGCCCAGGACCAAACGGATTCTCAGCTGAGTTCTACAAGACCTACAAAGAATTAATACCAATACTCCTCAAACTATTTCATGAAATAGAAAAGGAGGGAACCCTTCCAAACTCATTCTATGAGGCAAGTATCACCCTAATACGAAAACCAGAGAACCATCAAAAAAAGAAATTTCAGACCAATATCCCTGAAGAACAGAGATGCAAAAATTCTCAATAAAATTTTGATAAATTGCATACAAAAATATATTAAAAAGATACTGCACCATGACCAAGTGGGGTTCATTCCAGGGATGCAAGTTTGGTTCAACATATGGAAATCAATTAATGTAATTCATCACATCAATAGGCTTAAAAATAAGAATCATATGATTTTATCAATTGATGCACAGAAAGCATTTAAGAAAATACAGCACCCTTTTATGTTCAAAGTACTAGAAAAACCAGGGATAGTAGGACCATACCTCAACTTTGTAAAAGCTATCTATGCTAAACCCAAGGCCAACATCATCCTACAAGGAGAAAAATTGGAACCATTCCCTCTAAAAATGGGAACAAGACAAGGATGACCTCTTTCACCACTGCTATTCAACATAATTCTTGAAACACTAGCCAGAGCAATTAGACAGATGAAATAAATTAAAGGGATACAAATAGGATAAAAAAAATTCAAACTATCATTATTTGCTGACGACATGATTCTATACTTAGAGGATCAAAAAATTCCACAGAAAACTTCTAGAATTAATAAATGAATTCAGCAAAGTAGCAGGATATAAAATCAACACCCATAAATCAATTGCATTTCTATACACCAGTGATAAACCCTCTGAAAGAGAAATTAGGAAAACTATCCCATTCATAATAGCCTCAAAAAAAAAAAAAAAAAAAAAAAAACCCTTGGGAATCAATTTAACAAAAGAAGTGAAAGACCTCTACAAGGAAAACTACAGGACACTAAAGAAAGAAATTGTACAAGACCTTAGAAAATTGAAAACTCTCCCATGTTCTTGGATAGACAGAATCAATACTGTCAAAATGGCCATACTACCCAGAGTGCTATATAGATTCAATGTGATTCCAATTAAAATCCCAAAGTCATTCCTTATAGAAATAGAAAAGGCAATCATGAAATTCATTTGGAAGAATAAGAGACCCAGAATAGCCAAAGCAATCCTTAGCAAGAAGAGTGAAGCAGGAGGCATCATAATACCAGACCTTCAACTATACTACAAAGCTATAGTAACAAAAATGGCACGGTACTGGCACCAAAATGGGCATGTAGATCAATGGTACAGAAGAGAAGACACAGAGATGAACCCACTTAAATACAGTTATCTTATACTAGACAAAAGTGCCAAACACTTATATTGGAGAAAAGATAGCCTCTTCAACAAATGGTGCTGGGAAAACTGGAAATCCATATGTAGCAAAATGAAACTAAACCCCTATCTCTCGCCATGCACAAAATTCAACCCAAAGTGGATCAAGGACCTGGGAATTAGACCAGCGACCCCACACCTAATAGAAGAAAAAGTAGGCCCAAATCTTCATCATATCAGATTAGGACTTTACTTCCTTAACAGGACTCCTATAGCACAAGAAACAAAATCAAGAATCAATAAATGGGATGGATTCAAACTAAAAACTTCTTCTCAGCAAAAGAAGCAATCAATGAAGTGAACAGAAAGCCTACATTCTGGGAACAAATTTTTGCCACATGCACATCAGTACAGCACTAATCTCTGGGATATATAAAGAATTCAAAAAGCTTAAGACCAAAAAAACAAACAACCCAATCAATTAATGGGCTAAGGAGCTGAACAGAAACTTTTCAGAAGAAGATATATAATACATCAACAGACATATGAAAAATGTTCAACATCTCTAGCAATCAGAGAAATGCAAATCAAAACTACCCTAAAATTTCATCTCATGCCAGTCAGAATGTCAATTATCAAGAATACAAACAACAATAAGTGTTGGCAAGGTTATGGGGGAAAAGGCACACTCATACATTGCTGGTGAGACTGAAAATTGGTACAACCAATCTGGGAAGCAGTATGGAGATTCCTTATAAAACTTGGAATGGAACGACCATTTGACCCAGCTATCCTGCTCCTCGGTCTATACCCAAAAGTCTTAATAACAGCATACTACAGTGATGTAGCCACTTCAATGTTTATAGCAGCTCAATCCACAATAGCTAACCTGTGGAACAAACCTAGATGCCCTTTGATAGATGAATGGATAAAGAAACCATGGTATATATATACACAATGGAATATTACTCAGCTATAAAAAAAGAATAAAATTATTGCATTTGCAGGTAAATGGATGGAGTTGGAGAATACCATGCTAAGCGAAGTAAGCCAATCCCAAAAAACCAAATAGTCTATCTGATAAGTGGATGCTGATCCATGATGGGGGAGGGGACATGGGAAGAATGGAGGAAATTTGGTCAAAGAAGAGGGAGCAGGGAAGGAGCAGGGGGACAGTAAGGATGATGGAATAAAATGGACATCACAGCACTAGCTTCATATATGACTGAATATATGATGTGATTCTATATCACATAAAACCAGAGAAATGAAATGTTGTGCTCTGTGTACAATGCATGTACAATCAAAATGATTGCTGTGAATCAAAATGCTTTCTGCTATCATGTATACCTAAGTATAATAAATGAATAAATAAAATAAGCCTTCTATTTATTCACTCACATAGACTTAGTGGCAGCTTTCAAAAATCTTTGGAATATAAAGTGTGATAAATCAACATAGCGAATAGAAAAAAAACTCTGGAGTCAGGTGTTGGGGTTTGAATCTTCACCACTTACCAACTCTTCAACCTTGCACAAGTTAGTTTAACTTTCTTTTCTTCCCCCTTTCACTATTTATTTTTAATTGAGAAGAAAAAAATGTATATATTTATGGCATACAACATGATGTTTTGATATATGTATACATTATTATATGATGAAGTCAAGCTATTTAACATAAGCGTTACCTTATATTATTATCATTTTTATTATGAAAACACTTAGAATACACTATCTTATCCAATTTTTTGTATATAATATACACCTATACAATATACACATAAGCATAAATTATGGGGTTCCTTTCTGACCCAGGAGTCTTGTGTCTTTTGCCTGCATCTATGAAATTGTGGAAAGCTAACTCAGTGGCTTACAAAAGAATGAAATTCAGACTCTTCACAATTCTTGACAATGGGAATTTTTAGGATCCCTGGAGTCAATTGCTTTAGGAAACTTCTAAATTTATCTTCTCATTGGCAATGTATTCCTTGTGGCTCCCTACTCCCTATTCAGTGTATAATTTTCCATAGGTCATGATAAACTAACTCTCCCTGTAAATCTCTTTCCATACTTGGGAGAATAGTACTCAACTACTCCAAGCTCTCTCTCTTTCCAATTTTGCCAACAGCTGGTACACAGGAAGTACTAATATATATCTTGATTTGTCAAACTTTGCAATGTTAAGTCAGTCTTACTGTTGACACACACCACTTTAATTCTTCCAAGAATAAAGCAGGTACTAATCCTCCAGGTTATCCTAAAGGGCATATATTTCAAACTCTTCAGGGGGTACCATAGAAGTCATATTTATTGTATGCAGTCATCTCCTTCTCTAAATGTGCTCTTATGAAATAAAATTTTTGTAAAGAAAAGTACTCATACATTTGTACTTATTATTTGACTTTTTCATGGAGTTTTTCATGGTATTCCTGTTAAAGGAGTTCAAGGATCATAAAACTGAATATGGTGCATTTAATTTAAAAGTCTTGCATATGAATAAATGGTTCATACTTAATTTAGTATCTTCTATCTATCAAATTGATATCTTAGGAGAAATTGAGATAAGAAGCCTTCATTTAACAGGTTCTATAAAATTACTATTATAATCATTCAATGAATGATTGTGTAGTTTTTCCATGTGTGATCTCCTGAACATTGGCAGCAGACATAATACAATCACCAAGTGAACATTGTCTGGTCAGAGGATCAAAGACAAAATGAAGACTTAGGGAACTAGAAAATATGGGGATATGGAAAATCTAAAAGAGCTTAGAGCAGCAAACTTATAAATTTGTTCATAAACTCCAAACTGCATGTGCTGAATCTGATGCTAACTAGCATAACAAAGACTTTGAGAACTGAGATAAGGATTTAAACTTCCCAGATCTAAGACTGGTACATGTATGATACCATTCTGGATAGCAATGTAAAACATTGCTAACAGAATTGGCATAGGAAGCACGTCTCATAGAAGGCAGATTGGTATGAATCTAACCCTGTTAATTGATGTTAAAATAGAAATATCAACATACTCTATCTGATTTATACAAGACTCTGAGTCTGGTATTAGAAAATTAAAAATGTTCAGGTTACAAAGAAAAATTACTCAGCCTTCAGAAAACCAATTACAACTTGAATGAGAAAACAATCAACAGACACCAAGACAGGATGACACAGATATTTTAATTGCCTGACAGATTAAAGGAACTCATAACATATTCAAATGAACAATTACAAACATGTAAATTAAATACTAATATTAGAATAACCAGCAAATTATACAGATTAAAAAGAAGAATGAAACTAAAATTTAATTTAGAACTAAAAATAAATAACTAAAATAAAAATTTATTTGATGGTCTCAGTAGCAGAATAAAGATGGCAAATGCACCCGATAGATAAATAGAAATGACATAATCTGAAAATAAAGAAGAAAGAACTAAAAAATAGTAGATCCTGAGCAAGCTATGTGCTCTATAGAGCACATTAACTTAAATATAATAAGTTCAATTAAGAAAAAAAATGTGAAATACTATATAATGCAAACTTTAATCAAATAAAAGCTGGGGATTGGCAATGTAACCCAATGGTAGAACATTTGCCTAGCATATGTGAGGTCTTGAATTCAGTCCGCAGCACTGAAAAAATAAAATAAAATAAAAACAAGCTGGAATGACTATCTTAATATCAGATAAGCTTTCAGAGCAGAGAAAATTATCCAAGGAAAAAATGAACATTATATATTGATAAAAGGGTTAATTTATTAGGAAGAAGTGACAGTTCTAAATGGGTATGAACCTTACAATTTTTTTAAATGTGCAAAGGAAAAACTGAAAAACATGAAATAAGAAATAGATCCACCACTACATTTGAAAACAGGACTCTTCTCTTAGTAACAGAATTTGTCAAGAGAAAATTGGCAAATTATAGACCTTAACATTTCCATCAGCTGATTATGCCTGACTATTACAAAACATGGCACCAATGGACAGCATAACACACATGCTTCTTCTAGTATATATGTGAGAATCACCTAGATGGATCATAAAATGCATATTAACAAGAAGGATGTAGAAGGATTGAAGTAATTCAAAATGTAATCACTGATACACACTTTGGAATATGTAGATACACATTTTTGGAATAACAAAAATATCTCCAAACATTTGGATATTAAATACCATACTTCTAAATAATCCATATGCCTAAAAAGGAAAGTCTCAAGAAAATCATGCAATATTTTGAACTGAATAAAACTGAAAATAAAGCTTATTGAAATTTTTGAGATATAGACAATATAGTGCTTATAGAGAAATTTATAGAGCTAAATGCATATATTAGACAAGGAAAAGTAATCTAAACTTTCATCTTAAGAACCTAGAAAAATAAGAATATAAACCCAAATCAAATGCAAGGAAAGATATTATAAGAAGAGCAAAGGGAAATCAAATGGAAAATACAAAACAATAGATAAAATTAATGAAAGCAAAGACTGATTCCTTTCAAAGGTTGATATAACTGATTAACTTCTAACAAATGTCTCTAGTAGTTAGAGAAATACAAATCAAAACTACACTGAGTTTCATCTCACTTCAGTCAAAGTGGCAACAATCAATAATACAAGTAACAATAAATATTGGCCAGGATGTGGGGGAAAATGTACACTCATACATTGCTGGTGAGACTGCAAATTAGTGCAACCACTCTGGAAAGCAGTATGAAGATTCCTCAGAAAACTTGGAATGGAAACACCATTTGACCCAGTTATCCTACTCCCCAGTATATACCCAAAGAAATTAAATTCAGCATACTATAGTGACACTGCCACATCAATGTTTATAGCAGTTCAATTCACAAGTAAACTATGGAACCATCCTGGGTACCCTTCAACAGATGAATGGATTTAAAAAATGTGTTATATATTCACAATGGAATATTACTCAGCCATAAAGGGAAATGAAATTATGGCTTTGCTGGTAAATGGATGGAACTGAGACTATCGTGCTAAGTGAAATAAGCCAATCCCCAAAATCCAAACGCTGAATGTTTTCTGATATGAGGGGTCTAACACAAAAAATGAGGTGCAAGGAAGAATAGAAGTGCTTTGAATCAGACAAAGGGGAATGAAGGGAAAAGAGGAGGAATGGGAATAGGAAAGATGGTAGAATGAATTGGACATTAAATTCTTATGTACTCCATGTATGTATAATATGTCAAAATACATTCTACTGTCATGAATAACTGAAAAGAACAAATAAAAAAACTGACAAAAATAGAAAAGGCACTCTGGGTGCGGTGGTGCTTGCCTGTAATCCCAGTGGCTTGGGAGGTTGAGGTGGGAGGATCGCGAGTTCAAAGCCAGCCTCAGCAAAAGCAAGATGCTAAGCAACTTAGTGAGACTCTGTCTCTAAATAAAATACAAAATAAGGCTGGGCATGTGGCTCAGTGGCTGAGTGCCCCTGAGTTCAATTCCTGACACACTCTCCCTGCCACCAAAAAAAATTAGAAAAGACACAAAATAGCAATATAATATAAATGGACATCATTATAGATTGCGTTTATTGCATCTCAGGAATTAGTAAGACCACATCCATCACATTCTCAAGGAAATAAAAGTGAAAACTTATTTAAGTATTTCAGAGACTATGGGGGCGCCCTTCTCACCCTTGAGGCATCTTTCCTATTGTTTCTGTGCAAATTACTTAGCCTTTATTTAGTGGCACAATCTCTTCAACAATCATACCTTCCTTGACCCAACCTTTTTCTTGCTAAACTGCAGGGTTTTAAGAACCTTCTGTTCTCCTTTCTGCCCCAGTAAACTTGGCTAAAAGATACTAGCTCTGTCCATAGTACCACCTGAATGCTATACTGCCTTGAAATTTCCTTGACAATAATTAGTCCTTCACCTTTAAATTCAGCCTCGCTGAAAGTCCCAGGACATGGACAAAATGTAAATAAGTTCTTTGCCAGATCTAATCCAATTCCAAGTAGAGTTCTCATTTCTCTCTGAAATCTCTTTAGCATAGTCTTTACTGCCTGCATTCCTATCAGCATTCTGGCATTCCAAGATCCCACCAGAATTGTCCATTAAGCTTTCATTAAAACATTCTAAGGCTTCTCCACTCTGATTTCCAAAATTTTCCATATTCCTCCTGAACCACATGCTCAGGATGTGACTCCACTTCCCAGTACCAATTTCTGTGTTAGTCAGTTTTTCATCACTGTGACCTGACATGAACAACTTAGAGTAAGAAAAGTTTATTTTTGTTCACAATTCCAGAAATCTCAGTCCATAGTTGGCCAACTCCATTATTGTGAGCCCAAGATGGGGCAGGACATAATGGCAAAAAAGCATGGTGGAAGAAAGCTGTTTCATGGCAGCTGGAATGGAGAGAAAAGGAGTGGGGGGGGGGATATGAATGTGAGCCAGAAACAAATTATATAATTCCCAAGCCATGCACCCTGTGATGCACTTCTTCCAGCCATGACCCACCTACTTACAGTTATCACTAAGTAATTCATTCAAATGATTAATCCACCAATCCACCCCTGCATTAATACAGGAGCTTTTGAGAACATTTCATACCTAATCCACAACATTTTCTTCTAAGATATATGTCTTTAAGTAATTCTATTAGCTTACTCATCTGAAAAATGAGAATCAAACTATTTGTCATGTTCTCCTCTTTGGAGAATATTCTAATCACTATAACCTACTATTGATATTTTTACAATCATTGATACAAGATGTTTTACAATTATTGATACACGTATATATACTTATCAATTTTACTTTGTTTTGTGTATTCTCGTTCAAGAAACTCAAGTTTTTCAGTATTTATATAAACATTTAGAAATAGTAACAAGAAAAAAATCATTGGGACAATTTAATTATCGCCAACAGCTGTAACCTGTTGTACTCAATGCTGAGACAACAATATAGGCTACTTCAACCAAATGTTCCAACATTTTAAAAACTTCTTTTATCTTTTCTTCTGACTCAAAAATAATTTAGATTAAGAGCCTTATGTAAGATACAAATGTTTTTCTATTGTGTAGAATATATCCATCTCCAGGAGCTTCAACCCATGAATTTTGAGACCCCTCACCTCTCAAAAAACAGATTTCATCTCCTAGACATAAAGATGTCAAATATATTTTACTCTTTGGCTTCTATTTCTCTCTCTACTATTTATCACTTTTAAGAGGGTACCCTTGTAGGCTACCTTCCTTTTTGAAGTAAATTGGCATGGTATTTTGTGTGAGAAGGGTTTCATGTGTACCAAATATAATCAATGAAAAGTTAAGATCTGGGATGATGGTTTGTTTTATTTGAAAATTACAATGTATTTGATAATTATAATTTTAAATAGCATGTTGTCTCAGATAAATTAGATGGTTTGAATTATATACATGTATACCATTTGCATTGTGTTTCTTATAACAATTATTTCATGAAGTAAGATAAATCTCTAATAAAATGAAATGAAGTTCTATTTCATTCTCCAGTTGCAATGGATTATCTTTGCTCCTTAAGTGTGACCTCTTATTGCACATGAGAAGAAATTAAACCAAGCTTCAAAATTTCATACAAAAGTAAGAAATATCTGAAAGATCTATATTATGAATGATGTTCCATTGTCTGAGTTTTCTGGGCTGGGGATATAATTCAGTGGTGGAATGCTTGCCTAGCATATGCAAGGGCCTGGAGTCCATCCCCAGCACCATAGAGAGAAAGGAAAAGAGAGAAGGGGGGGGGGGGAGAGATTTCTTCATTCATATGAGAGAAGGGGAAAGAAGAAACAGATTAGAAAATGAAGGAGAGAAAGATCTAAAACAAATAATTTCAACTTCCACAGATTGCTTCTTATGGGTACTGCAAATTGCATAAAAAAATCTTAAGAAATCTTATTTTTTTTAATTAAATAAACTGCAATTTCTTTTTCTGTTAGTCAATACATAGAAAGAGCTCACTGACTTGCTTTGTAGAATTTAAGAATTGCTATTGCTTCTTCCCTGATAACTTTTTCAAGAGTGTGATTATGAAAGTTTTTTTTGTACAGTGGCTTTTCCTTTCCCTCCTTGCTTTCTCAAAATAAATTATTTTTCCCTTTCCTAAATAAAATAAAAAAGGAAAACAGATATTATTGAATTTTTAATTTTTTTAAAAGGAAACCCTAAATAATGTGTTTTCAAACGTTCTTCCCCTCACATAGAAGCTTGGGAAGAATTTAGTGCTAAATAAATGCTGCCTCAAACCAAGCAAGATAAAACATAAATCATTGCATTAAAACCTCTAACAAGTCTATCTGCTTTTTGAAATGACTGGGAGATGAAAGCGAGGAGTCTCATTTAAGAAGGCCCAGCGGATCAGTTCTGCATTTATATAGCTGTTATCAAAAGCAATTCATTTGAAGATCAAATAGACTGACAGATAGGACAAGCTGGGGATCACCACTGCCTTCGGGCAGCCCAAAGCCAGGACAGCTTCCCAGCACCATCACTAATATTGGGTCTAGTCAGTGTTCACATTTATTATACTTCCATCCTCTGCTGGCTTCACACTAAGGCATACTTCTTCCATCCATTCCTGACCAGGCAACTGTTGAGAGAGCAGGGATAAAAATAGTGTTTTCCCAACTGTAAAATTCTTTTGTTGTACTCTGATGAACAGACCATGTTCACCTTATCTTTGGACAAGGTTGACAAAGAAGAGGAAATAAAACCAGAAATGGAGAATTTTCTCAAGGGGCCAGGGGCTCCATGACCTTTTAAGATTGGCATGTTCCCCAAGTCTTCTAAAGGCTGAAGACTATGCTCAAAACGTACAGCTGACTTGCCTACAGGGTGGATGGGAAGAAGGGAAACACATCAGCATGAGTAAATTTGTACAGGTGAGCATTCCCAGAGTTAACATTGGGAGATATATTTATCAATACAGAGGCTAGAGTTTCTGACATTCATTTAAACAGAACTTACTGAATTTTTAAAAATCTCATTTAAAAGTAACATGTTAAATTGTTGAAATTCAGAATAATACAAAAACAAAATATGAAAGGTGAAAATAACACCATTTTCTCAGGTATCTCCTGTTAACTGGTACACATAGCAAATATAAAAATACGTCTAAATACACACAGAAATTTAGGTAAGATCATTATTGGTTTTCATGCTACAGGTTTCATTTATTATTAAAAATAGTGCCACTATTACATGAAAGCATAATTTTAATGCATACATCTTTAATTATATGAATAGACCAAATTGATTTAATCATTTATCTCCATTGTAACTAGTTACAACTAGTAAGTAACTGTACTATTCCAGGCATAGCTAGAAGTTCACTTATTATATTAGAGACTCAAAGTTGTCCCCCAATCTCTATTATCTCCTTTGTCCACAGATAAGAACAAGCATACCAAAACTGAAGACTGCATTTCCCAGCTCTCTCAAAACTAGTTACACACCTGTGACTAAGTATATAAATAGATAGACAACATAAGCAGCTGCAAGGAATCTTCCTCAGAGAGAGCTAGTGCATATTAAATTAGCCCCATGATCACTGTCTTTCCCTGTATTCATTCTCCAGAAACAAAGATAATGCCATTATGAAGCTTAGAATGACACTCATGGAATGTAGGAGCTGTGAGTAAAATATGAATTTTATCTACAATATTTATTTATTAATGTAAAATGAACTACTACTTTGAAGTGACAAACTCATCTTGATTTATCAAGGATTTTCTGGGGTTTTCTGGTTTTAGCCACAGAAATTCTATGTACTAGTAAACTCCCCAGTAAATCAGGACATATGGCCTAATATAAATATACTCCCAAAAAAGTCAACTCAAAAATATTTTGATTCATTTAAAATGAACAAATTAAAAATAGGTTAGGCATTGTTTCTTTCTGGATAAGATTCCAAAAGCACAGAGAAAAAAGGCAAGAAAAGACAAACATTTTATATTTAACCAAAAATTTGCACATAGCAATGGAGATAATCAATAGAATGAAGAGGTAGCTTGTACAATGAAATTATTTGCAAACTTTTTATCTAGTAAGGGACTACTATACATAATACATAAGGAACTCAAAAGACTCAATAGCAAAACAAAATCATAATGCAATTAAAAATGGGCAAATTACATATATATTATCCCAAAGAAGATATACAAGTGGCAAAAAAAATGTGGAAAGACACTCAGTATCACTAATCATCAGGAGAATGCAAATCAAACACAACGAGATGCATCTCACCCAGTTAGAGTGGCTATAACCAACAAGAAAAAAAAAATGCTGGCAAGGAGATGAAGAAAGAGAAACTTTTCTACACTGTTCAAAGCAATGTAAATTAGCACAGTTATTATGAAAAATGATATGGAGATTCCTTAACAATCTAAAAATATAAGTACATATGATCCAGATATCCACAGGAAATTAAATCAGCATATCAAAGAGAGAAATCCACTCTTATGTACATTGCAACAGTATTCACAATAGCCAAAGCAATGTATGCAATCAATTCAAGGTTTTCATCAATACACACACAATGGGATATTATTTGGTCATATAAAAAAATAAAATATTACCATTTGTGACAACATGTGTGGAACTAGAGGACATTATGTTAAGTGAAACAAGCCAGGCACAGAAAAGCAAATACCATGTGTTCTCATTCATACATGGAAGCTAAAACTATTGATTTCACAGAAGTAAAGTGTAGAATAGTGGTCACTAAGGAGTAGGAATGGAAGGAGAGAAGAGATATAAAGGGAAGTTTGATAATGAGTTCCAAAATAGAGGTATGTAGGAGGAATGAGTGCTGAAGTTCTATAGTACATCAAGGTGACAATGGTTCACATTGAATTATTATATTTTGTATAAAGAACTAGAAAAGAGTATTTACAGGCTCTCAACACATAGAAATGATAAATGTTTAAGAAGAGGGAATTACTAATATGATCATTTCACATCATCGACATGCATCAAATTACTATATTTTACTCATAAATATGTAGAAGTATTATGCATCAATTAAAATCAATAAATAAAATGTGGAAATGAAATATAGACTTAAGAGGAACAATATGGTAAATGAAATATGCTCAAATTTTCTCACGTGGATGTTGCATAATTTGAACATCAACATTCCTATTGGTAACCTATGATGATTTGTTTAATATTTTTGTTATGCAAAAACATTGAATCATGAAAAATAACTGCTAAAACTAAAAAAAAAATATTACAGTTCATTTGAACAAATAAGAGAACCCAGAATAAGCAAAACAGTCTTGAGCAAGAAGAGCAATGTTAGAGGCATCACAATCTCAAATTATTCAATCTTAAATTATACTACAGACCTATAGTAACAAAAACACATGAGATTAGCAAAAAAAGAAAAAAAGACATGAAGACCAATGGAATAAAATCAAAGACAGAGATATATTCACATAGGTACATATTCATCTAATACTCAACAAAGTTACTCAAAACATACATTGGAGGAAAGACAGACTTTTTAACAAATGATACTGAGAAAACTGGATATCCAATATAGAAGAATGAAGCTTCATCTCTATCTCTCACCCTACACACAAGTCAACTCAAAGTGGAAAAGAGACCTAGAAATTAGACCAGAAACTCAGCAACTACTAGAACAAAAAGGTATGCTCGGCACTCTAACATATTGGCACAGGCACCAACTTGCTTCCAACAAGACTCCTAAAGTGCAAGAACTAAAACCAAAAATCAGTAACTTGAATTGCATCAAATTAAAACACTTTTACACAGCAAAGAAAACATTTAAGAGTATAAAAAGAGAGCCTACAGAATGCGAGAATATCCTTACCACCTGCTCTTTGGATAGGGGATAAGTATCCCAAATATATAAAAACTCAAAAAACTTAACACCAAAAAAAATCCAATTAATAAATGGGCAAATGAACTAAAGAGACACTTTTCAAAAAATGAAATACAAATGGCCAATATAAAACACGAAAAAATGTTCAACATCTCTAGCAATCAGGGAAATGCAAATCAAAACTATACTGAGATTTTATCTCACTACACTTAGAATGTCAATTATCAAGAATGCAAATAATAACAAATGTTGATGAGGATGTGGGGGAAAAGGTACACTCAAACATTTTGGTGGGAATAAAATTAGTGCAACCACTATACTGGAGATTCCTCAGAAAACTAGGAATGGAACCACCATATGAACCAGCTATCCCACACTTTGGTATATATCCAAAAGATATAAAATCAGGATACTATAGGACATATGGATGCAGCTATATCAATGTTTATAGCACAACAATTCAGAATAACCAAGCTATGGAACCAGCCCAAGATGCCTGTCAATGAGAAATGGATAAAGAAAATGTAGTATATATACACAATGGAGTTTTACTCAGCCATAAAGAAGAATGAAATTATGGCATCTGATGGTAAATGGTGACACTGGAGAATATCATGCTAAGTTAAATAAGCCAAACTCAGAAAGTCAAGGGTCAAATGTTTTCTCTTATATGAGGAAACCAGATGAAAATAAGGGGAAGAAAAAGATAAAAGAAAATGGAGGGGCCAAGAATCCCATGAATATAGAAGAGAGATCTCTGCAGTAAAGTAAGGGGAATGATGGGGAAGAAGGAAGCATGGAGAAGGGAAAGCTTAGGAATGAATCTAATTGAACTTTCCTATGAACATATATGAATGAATCAAGTGAATTTCACCTTTACGTATATCCACAATGCACTAATCAAAAATATATAAATAAATAGAAGAAAGATCGGTAGAGGAAATGGAATAGGGCCAAGGGTGAAGGGAAGCAAAGGGGAGGTACTGGGGACTGAATTGAAGCCAATTATATTCCATACTTTTATAATTATTGTAAAATGAACCTCAATATTTTGAATATCAATAATGAATAAAAAACACTGCCAATATTTTAATTAAATGGAAAAGTTCATATTGTCTTCATATTTTTAGCAAAATATTTTTGAGGGTGATTATTTTTAATAACATTTCAAAATTTCCCAAAGAAAATAGATTAAACTACTTTCTTTTTGAACAAACAGTAATATTTATAATTTTAATTTAAATTGATATGGTAAAACATGGGTAAATTGAGTGTGTGTTTTAAATTGTACTGGTATTTTAAATGCTAACTCCAATTTTGGTTAAATTTTATTTTTAATTCAATGTGCAATTAAAAAGTGCTTCTTTCTTTGAAGTTAGTCATGTGTTAGAGCCCCAAATTTAGATCTTTCTTTATGCAGAGACACCACCTGTCAAACCACAAACAAGTCAAAAATTGTACACATATTCACATCTAAAATGAAGCATCTATTTTTCTAATGCAATTTCAAGTCAGTATATCAGATTTAAGATCTTTATTATTTCTGAGTCAGGACAGCATGTGGATAAATGTCCTAATGTTCAAGCTTTCAAAGACTGTTACCATTTGTTCTATGGATATGCATCCCTGCACAGCTACCAGACAAGACTGCACAAGACACAGCTAAATACAATTCCATTTCCCAGTCCCTTTTCTCTCTGTCCTTTGCCCCCCAATCTTCCCTCTTCTCTTTTCTGCTCCCTCCTTCAAATGTTCATTTTGAAGATATACTTTTCACCAGGATTAATACAGAGTTTGCATTTAAAATTTTCATTTACTAAACAGGAAAATATTTTACTAGAAGGGAATGGTATTAAGGAGAAATGATTTTCCGTGTGCCCTGAGGCCCAGCATAGACAGGATTTGATTTGCTATGTTCCGCTGGAATCTGGATTGATACGCAGAGATGAGAGGGGGTGTTTAATAAAATTTACATTTCATTTTCTCACTTGACACCAGTCTCCTGTCACTCATGGAGCAGATGGGAATGCTGCAAATAACTTTTGTCAGAATCTAGTTGTGAAAACAGACTGAGAAATAAGAAGTCAGAGAGGAAGAAAAGGAAGAAGCAGTAATTTAGCTTGTTTTTTGTCTCGTGAGTTCAGGGATGGAAACACACTGACTGAGTCTGGAAGACCTGATAGTTGGCTGTCTCCACAAGGAAGGAACTGGTGTGACAGTGTGAAACCCGGTGGTGAAGCACTAGGAACTGATAGCATCCAGCTGCTCACAGGGAGGGAAATCTGCAGATTTAATGGGGGAGTTTAAGCTTATGGAGGCTAAAAGTGCTTCATGCCAGGTGAAAAAGAGATCAAGAGACAGGAGCAGAGACAGGAGGAGAGGATCAATTCCCCTTCTTTCAGGAAACCATTGAATTTATATTAGTTTTCTATTATCACAGATAGTGGCCTAAATCAACACCTGTTTATTTGATCACTATTCTTTAAGTAAGAAAACTGATAAGTATACCTAGATTTTCTCTTTCGGGTCTCACAAGGTTGAAATCAAGATGTTAGCCAGGCTGAGCTTTTATCTGGAGCTTCTGGGGAAGAGTTGGCTACCACACACACATTCAGGCTGTTGGCAGAACTAATTTCCTTGCATAGTTCCTGGGTCCATAGTAGCTGTCTTCTGGGGACCACTTTCAGCTCCTAGAGGCCACATGCATCCTTTGCCACGTGACCTCCTTCATCTTTAAAGCAACAGTGATGCACAGAATACTTCCCCATTTGAAATAACTCCAACTTCCTCTCTGCCACTCATCATGGAATGCAGTTAGAGATGTGGTGCAAAGTGGAGCCCTCTGAGACACAGCATCTTGGGCAGAAATGCATATGGACTAGATCTGAAACCACTATTGGCTGGAGTGCCATTTATCTCTGACGCAAGTTTCATTTGACATATGAGGACATGAGAGAATTTAGAGGTTATTTACTCCATGATCTTCTGGTGTATAAATTAGACTAGAGAAGGGGAGTTTAAATATGCCTTAAATTTTTCAGTAGAGGTGGATGCTGAAATGTTCATATTTACTGACAATTTTTCCAAACTATCCGAACTATTTTTTCCTAATGCCTAATCGGTTCTATTACATGGAGTGTCCTTCTATCTATCTCAGTTGAAACCACTTCCACCACCTTTTTTAAAAAAATATTTATTTTTTAGTTGTAGGTGGACACAATAGCTTCATTTTATTTTTATATGGTGCTGAGGATCAAACCCAGTGCCTCCTGCGTGCTAGGCGAGCACGCTACCACTGCACCATAACCCCAGCCCCACTTCTACCACCTTTTAAATATAACCTCAAATGTTTGAAATGGTCATTAATTATTCATTCAGTCTTTTATTTCCTGTATTCAACAGCAATAATTCATCATTAAAGAATCCATGATCCTGGGATGTGAATTCTTCTAGTCACATGTACACAGTTTCCTCTACCTGAAACAGCCCCTATATTTAAATCCTACCCATTCTCCTACATATTACTTAAGTCTCCTTCCCTACGAAGACTTCTTCCCTATTTAAACATCATTACCCTCTCGTTGCAATTATTATTGCCTAATATATAAAAGATTAAACAATATAGAGGATCTTGCTGAGAAATTGTATTTATAGAAAGTTATCAAGTGCTTAAGTTAAAATAGCAGAATAAAAAAGATACTAGGTTTTTTCAATCATCCCTACACAGGTAAAAAAAGAAAACTCACACTGGTTTCTGATATCTCCTATAAGGCACTAAAATCAGAAAATATTGGAATGTTTCCATAACTTTGCAAAGTAAAGATTGTGATTAAATTATCTTAGGTGTAGCCAAATTATTTTTGTGTATTTTCCATGACAAAAGAGCATCAGAAAACATACAGCCCTCATGCCTTCCTTGCAAAAATTACTAGATGTTCCTCAATATATTCAGATAAAATAAATGTAATGGATCAGACATGGATAAAAGGTCATCTCTGAACATAGAAGCAAATTGAGCAAAAAGATACATCTAAATAGTTGTTAAGCACTTGCTTATGACATAAAATACAGACAATAACATCATTTTGAAAGAAGAAATATGTTAAAAGATTAAGGTAGCATGACTGTTAATAAAATCTGTTGTTAAAATAATTGATCCTACTAGTTAATAAGAAATTAGAGGCATAAGACTGGATTGAGGAAAGAGTGTAAAAGTATATTTTTAAAAATATATTAAGTTTATTCATTAGAAACAATATTAGGATGCATTACAAGTTGGCCAAACTTTAAATCACACAATAGAAAGGATAGAGAGAAATGATATATTCCTGTATTGATGATGTGAGTGTGCATTGAAGGAGTTCTCCTTGTCATTTCAGACTGTTATAACAGAATACCATAGCCTGAGAGACTAAACAACAAACATTTATTTCTCACAATTGGGGAGGCTGGACAGTCCAATACCACGGTGGCAGCAGATTCAGTTATTGGTGAGGTTCCTTTTCCAGGTTTGTAAATAGTCAGCTTCTTCTTGTACCCTTACATGGCCAGGAGTTGAGGGAAGATAGGAGTTGAGGCACCTCACAACTCTCCCTCTTTTATAAAAGAATTAATCTCATAATGTATGCCCAATCCTCATAACCTAATCCAGTCCTAATTACCTTCTAAAGGTCTTACCCACAAACACTATCATATTAAAAATTAGGATTGCAACAGGAATTTGGGGAGGACAGAAACATTCAATCCATAAGAGGATTGAATACCCTCATTCCTGGATGTATATACAAACAAAATGAAATCAACATAAAAAAGAGATTATCTGCATATCTATGTTTATTGCAATAATATTCTCAAAAGCCAAGACATAGAATCAGATTAGGTACCTGCCTACAGATGAATGGATAAAGAAAATATGGTACATACACAGCGGAGTATTATTCAGCCACAAAGAATGAAATTGTGTCTATTGCAGGAAAATGGATGTAACTAGAGGATACTACATTAAGCAAAATAAGCCAAACACAAAAAGACAAGTATTGCATGTTTTCTATCATATATGGAACCTAAAAAATTTAAAAGAATCTTCCAAGTAGAAAAGGCACCATGAGAGACTGGAAGGGAACTTAAACGGGTGAGGGCAAGAGAGAAGTGGGAAGAGGGTAGAAGAAGGGTTGGCAGATATATCAGTGCATGCATGGAAATGTTACAGTGAATCCTATTTATTTGTACCAGTAATATGTGTTAATAATTATCATTTTTTGAAATAAAGAATGTGAATTTTGGATCATAGACCAAGGTGTGAGCTTTCATCCTATTGCTTATTAAGAAAACATATATCATCAGGTGATATATGAGGAAACCAAGAAGAGGAGAAAAAGCTGAGAGGATAGTGGTGTCTGAGAAAGAGCACGAGAAAAGCTGGGTTACATGTTCCCGAGTGATCATGCAAGGTGAGGAGAATCGTTCAGAACTTGCAGTCTGGAGGTCACTGGTGATCAGCACTGAAGCAGCTTCCATTCCATGGAGAAGCCCAGTGATACACTAGAGTGCTCATTGAGTGAATGAAAAACAAGGATATAATGCAATGTGTGAACCAGAGTCTTCCAGACGAAAAACTGAAATGAAGTAGAAAAATGGGAAAAAGATTTGAAGTTGCCTATAGAATCAAAGAATGTTTCTTTTGTTAATGTTTCTTTTTTGCAGTATTGGGATGGAACTGAGTGGTGATTTACCACTTGGTTACATCCCCAGCTCCTCTCTTCTGCCTTTTTAAAATTTCAAGACAGGGCCTCCCTTTATTGTCAAGGCTGGCTTTGAACTTGCAATCCTGAGTCACTGGGGTTACAAATAAGGTGGGAACTTCTTAATCACGCTAATTAATCACAAGAATAAACTAGTAGGTGGGGAGAAATTGCTGATGTTGGAAACATTTTTAGGAATAGAATAAGAATATGTGTTTGAGGTGGGCTTGCTATTACTGTATTTATAGCCTGAATTTATAGCACTTCTAGAATTATGGAAACTATGGCTAAGCACCCAAAACTGATTATTTATTTATTTTTTTCAAAGAGAAAGAACAAGGAATTTTATTCTGTCTCCTAATAATTTAAAAGCTCCCTTGATACTGTTTTTCCAATCACATTTTTAATTGTGCAATATAGTTGTGCATAATGGTTGGATTTGTTGTTAAATATTTGTACATGCGCACAACATAACAAAATAATTTGGCCAATGTCACTTTGCTGGACTTCCCCCAACTCTCCCCTTCTCCCACGGCCATTACCTTTCTTCTACTCTACAGACCTCCCTTTGAGTTTCACAACATTTCCTCCTCTACCTTTCTTTTCCTTTTTCTTCTCTAGCTTTCACATGTGAGAGAAAATATATGACCCTTGACCTTCTGAGTTTGGCTTACTTTGCTTAACATTATGTGCTCAAGTTCCATCCATTTTCCTGCAAATGACACAATTTCATTTTTCTTTATGGTGGAATAAAATCCTATTGTGTATTTATAGCATATTTTCTTTTTCTGGTCATCCATTGATGGACACTTAGGCTGGTATCACAGTTTGGCTATTATGAATTATTCTCCTGTAAACATGGGTGTGCATTATCACTGTAGTAGGAGGACTAATTCTTTAGGATAAATAGCAAGGAGTGGTATAGCTGGGTCATGTGGTGGTTTCATTCCTAGTCTTTTGAGGAAACTTCATACCGATTTCCATAGTGGGTGTGCTAATTTACAATCCTACCGACAGTGTAAAAATGTTCTTTTTTTTCTGCACATTCTGTGCAGCATTGATTATTGTTTGTATTCCTTTTTTGAAAGTTGTAGATGGACACAATGCCTTTATTTTATTAATTTATTTTTATGTGGTGCTGAGGATAGAACCCAGTGCCTTATATGTGCTGGGCAAGTGCTCTATCCCTGAGCTATAACCCCAGGCCCAATTGTTTGTATTCTTGATGATTGCCATTCTGATTGGTGTGATATGAAATCTCAGTGTAGTCTTGATTTGCATTTCCCTGATCCCTAATGATGCTGAACATTTTTTCATATATTTGCTGGCCATTTTTATTTCTTCTTTTGAACAGTGTCTGTTTAATTCATTTTGCCTATTTATTAATTGTGTTATTTGTTGTTTTGGTTATTTGTTAAGCTGTTTGAGTTCTTCGTATATTCTAGATATTAATCCTGTCAGAAGAGTAGTCAGAAAATCTCTCCCATTCTATAGGTTATCTCTTCACATTCTTAATTGTTTCCTTTGCTGTGCAGGGATTTATTTAATTATTTGAAAATTTAAAAATTTTGGAGCATTTCTTTTTCAAGTACACCTATTATTTACAAACTGAAGTCCACAGTCTGTTGACTTAGGTCTCTACCACAAGAGTTTTCATCACTGGAACAATAAGTGTGCAGCAACAGTGTTTGACAAGAGTCAGATCTTTGTTTTCAGGGTTATAGCACTTGGTTTAGTTTAGAGGAACACCCTACGGATTTGGACTACTAGAAACAAGCAGTGTGGTGCTGACTCAAGGAGGGAGGTGTGCTATCAGGTGGGTGCTTCTCATCATCAAGGGGATCATGTTGGGACCACATTTGACCTAGAAAGAGCATCTGCCTCCCCAGTATTTCTTCCACATGAGAAATAGGAAGATTCTTCTTTTACACTTGAATTTTATTAACAGACACTAAGGCCATTGTCACGTACACTTTTTCCTCATGGGCTTTTCAAACAGAATGCATGTCAGTGGTACCATACCTAACATGCCTGGGATGTTGTGCTAGGAAAGCAGATTCAGCCACACTCTAACCACCATCTACCTTAACACAACCTTTTCCTCTAACTTGCCCTTTTATTCCTTCTTGGTCTCCTGATTCATTCATCTTGCACTACTTTCTTTTCTGACTCTTCTGTATATGACCTTCTCCTCCTTCAAGGACTAAGAGCATTTTCTGTAAGCATGTCAGATCTCTGCCTGTTATCTAAAGAGACTGCCAACCTCTGGTCAATCATAAGTTGGAGGAAATATTTTGAATTATTCTTAATATATTTATAGAAATATTTAAATACATGAGAATATAAAATTTGAATCACAAGTCAACCCATTTTTCCTCCTCCATTCCTCAGAGATAACTATTTTTTATAAAATCATTTTGGCTATCTCTCTATAACTTTTCTATGCATAAATAAACTATTGGTAAAAGCTTATTTTATACATTATTTAGCAATTTTCTTTCTTTAGTATAATAGTAAAACTTTAATAATTTCTGCAGTGGCCCTTCTACTAGATGGATATACTACTCATTTGGGAAACTTTAAAGAAAAAGCAGGTACATTCCAAATAAATTTCCAATTGGCCTTGGAACATAACAGAGTTATTAAACTGTTTCTTCATCAATAAAATTGAGAGAAGAGTGTGTATTTCCCACATGTTCTAAAAGAAAATAAACTCCCTATCCCTTTGTTACAGATGTTAATTTTGAAATAAAAGATATGGTAGCAATAGTAAATGAGATCATTATGAGCCTGAAATAAAATATGATATAGAAAAAATTCTTCAAATTTCAGCAATTTTAGAATGTGCTACAAATGCATTAAATGAATCCTCTGTATCAAAACAGACGAGACTGATGGGCAGAATCTCTTTTCTTACATTGTTCCAAGCAAAGAGATTCTCAGCTATTTTTAGACACTTTTTAAAAATATAATGATAACAAGTGTTAAAAATATTTACAAATACTCAAATCTCTGTATTCTACCACTCAGGCCTCATTTAACTTTGTAAAAAGTGTTGCATTGACTTTTGAAAATTACATTCTGAAAGCATGATTTGTTTCTCAAACATGCCTGTAATTGGTTACAGTGCTATAACATAGGTTGAAATAAACTGTTTTCCATTTAATCATGTTTAATTCCTTCTGCTTATACTTTTTTCAAAATTGACACTTAAAGCATTAAAAATTCTGGAAGCAAAAGGTGGAATAAATGCATGAATTTTAAATGACAGAATTAATTAAAATTCTTTACTGTTATTGACATGTACAATTTTACAGAAGCTTGGCTGAATAATATTTGCATGTAATTTACATTCTATCCTTCCATACTCATTTTTGCATATAGTTTGCATGCATTTTAACGTATAGTAATTTCATACATTTGGAATCAGACTGCTAGATGGAAGAGACTCATTCAACTGAATAATCTTTGAAAGTGATGAGCCCTGAGAGAGCTCAGGGTATCTTGGCTTTTGGTAAGATCAATGGGCAATATTATGGTCAAATATGCTGCAGGACACACCATTATCAGATTGGATTAGTCTCTTATTCTGAGAGAGACATTTGTCTAATACCATCCTAAATACAATCCTAAAAGTATGGAAAAATGGTCCAAACTACCCTAGCTCCCTTCATACTTCCCTATTAGTCTTGACATTCAAAAAAATTTATAAACCTTTTTGTATTGATTTGAGAAATAAAAATTATATATTTTTTTTCTTGTACAATATGATGTTTTAAAATATGTACACACTGTGGAATGGCTCAAGTTAGCTCTAATTTAACACATGCATCACCACATATATGTATCATTTTTTTGTAGCACAACTCTTACATAATTACTATGTTCATGTTTTTAATCAAAAAAATAATGTACATTATCTTAAAATTCAAATAGTAAGCCAGGCATGGTGGCACACACCTGTAATCCCACCACTTTGGGAGGGTGAGACAGGAGGATCACAAGTTCAAAGCCAGCCTCAGCAATGGCGAGGCGCTAAGCAACTCAGTGAGACCCTGTCTCTACATAAAACACAAAATAGGGCTGGAGATGTGGCTCAGTGGTTAAGTACCCCTGTTCAATCCCTGGTACCAAAAAACAAAAAAAAAAAAATAGTAAAGCAAGACAGAGCAAAAACTAAGTAATCCCCTGGACAAATTTTCCCACTCTCCATAACTACTTTGAATACTTCCAGCTATTTCTTTAGGAATTTTTGTCCATGTTGCAAAATAACATATTTATTCTGCTATTTGTTGATCTCTTTAGTAATAATTAACATCATTGGTTACTACAGATGATTAGAATGTAATTCTTTTATATACACACATACTCCAGGTATGCTTTTTCTCCTCTTTCTTAATATTTCATAATACTTCTTTTCCTTCATCTTCTTTTTCTTTATTTTTTTATTTTTTTATTTGTTCTACATGACAGTAAATGCATTTTGACAGATCATATTTATCTTTTTTTAGTAAGAACACTTAAAATACACTGTTAAAAGATTTTTAAACTTCTTAAATTTTATTATATTCAGTCTCTTAAGAGAGAGGAATCCATCATGTATAGAAAATCAGAAATAGGCAGCAAAAAGAGATTCTTTAAAATAACAAAGGAAGAAGTCATTTTTCAATAATTTATTTAGATAAAAGGTGTAGCTTTTCATAGTTACCAAGTTCATGGTCTAAATCAGTTCAGGGTTGGCCTACAATGATAACTCTATTGGCTCATCTCCAGGAATGAATGAACAAAGAACTTCTTTCTTTGCTTCTAGCAGTGATAGTCAATTTCTCTCATTTTTTGGTTGTTTTTAGATATATATGACAATCTGTTTTGCATATTATACATACATGGTGTACAACCCATTCCAGGTAGGATCCCATTCTTTTGGTTGTACATAATGTTCTCCCAATTTTTGAAGACAAAAAATAGAAAACTAGTTTATCTATGGAGGATTCTGGCTACACTGAAATTCCATGCCATATACTATAGCTCTGACTATTACTCTGGATACTTCTGGCTGTTGTTCAGCCCCAAAGAGTCAATTCCCACCTCAGGGATCCCAGACTTTGTTGGGGTAGAATTTATAGGTTAATTCTGGTTCTTCTTAAAAAGACCGATAGAATCAATCTTGCCTTCCAGAACAATTAGTCTTGTGGCACATGGAGGATTGACAGGGAGACAGTAAGGATTGGAAAAGGGGGTAGAAATAACAGATCTGGTAGCTGACTGGAAATGGCAGTCAAGGAGTCATGGTTGACCTCCAGATTTCTGAGTGTAGTCATGTCGCTCATTGAGTAAGAAAAGGCATAAAGAGGAGTAGGTTTCAGGACTGTGTTAACATAGTGGCTGTGAGAAAACCTAGTGGAAGTTCTCATTAGACAGCTAACTATGTGGTATAGAGAAAGCTAAAATTTGAAGTAGTGAAGAAAGTCACTGGAGTGAAAGAGAGAATGTGTGGATAAACCTCAGTTCTGAGCAGGTCTTAAGCAAGGATTAAGACTGCTGCCTTGTGATAATCCTCAGAAACATTAACTTCTGAAGTGTTTTTGCCCAAGAATACTACAGCTCTTTGAAAACCCAGTGTAGTGTTTTTTTCTGTTATGTATTAAAATTCAACTTTTGAGAAAAATAAAAAAAATAAAAATAAAAAAAAACCCAGTGTAGGCATGAGAGTTTACAATGGCATTCATGAACCAGGAATTTACAAAAATGAGACAAATAGTTATGGTGAGAACTAATGAAAGTTGAGAAAGGATGTTCTGCTTAAGTCAGTGACTTGAGTTTCTTGTATGCAGCAGTTGTTCATTCTTATTTTTTAATCCACTTAGCCAGACTGTCTTTTATTTGAGGGGTTAAGAGCTACTATATTCAGTTAGTATTGAAATTCATATGCTTGTTTTTGTCATTTGGTTGATTTCTTCTATTTTTCTTTTTTGAATATTCTTACTTTCATATTCATCTTAGAAGTTTAATGGTTTACTGTAATTATGATGTTTGATCATTGCCTATTTTTTATTTATTTGGATTTCTCCTTTTACAAGTACTTGTGATAGTCTGGGTCGATTCCATATATTAGATATTGTGAATTGTGCTGCTATAAACATTGAGGTGATGGTATTGCTATAGTATTCTGATTTTAGTTCTTTGGGGACTATATCAAGGAGTGGGAAAGCCAGGTCATATGCTATTTTCATCCCTAGTTTTTTGAGGAATCTCCATACTACATTCCAGAGTGGTTTTATTAGTCTGCAATCCCACCAACAATGTACAAATGTACCTTTTCCCCCACATCCTTGCCAGCATTTATTATTGTTTGTATTCTTGATCTTAACCATTCTGACTGTAGTAAAATAAAATCTTAGTATAGTTTTGATTTGCATTTCCCTTATTACTAGAGATGTTGAACATTTTTTTCATATATTTGTTGGCCATTTGTGTTCCTACTTTTGAGAAGCTTCTGTTTAGTTCTTTTGGCATTTACTGATTGCATTTATAGATTGGAGGGGTTTTTTGGTGTTAAGTTTTTTGAGTTTTTGTATATTCTTAATATTAATCCACTATTGGTAGAGTAGCTGGCAAAGATTTTCTCCCATTCTATGGGCTCTCTCTTCATGTTCTTGTGCAGAAGCTTTTTAATCTGATGGCATCCCAGTTACTGATTCTTTGTTTTATTTCTTGAGTTTTAGGGTCTAGTTTAGTAAGTCAACACCTGCACCTATATTGATGAAGTGTTGTTCCTGTTTTTTTCTAACAGTTTCAAGGTATCTGGCCTAATTCCTAAGTCTTTGATCCATTACAATTTGACTTTTATGCAAGGTGTGAGATAGGAATCTAGTTTCATTTTTCTACATATAGTTTTCCAGTTTTCCCAGCACCATTTTTTAAAAAGGCTCTTTTCTCCAACAGATAGTTTTGGCACCTTTATCAAGTATCAGATGACTATAGGTACATGGATTTGTCTCTGTGTCTTCTATTCTGTTCCATTGGTCTTCATGTCTTTAAATGGTGTCCTAGAGGTCTTGCATGTTCCTTTCATTCTTTCTTTTTTCTTTATTACTATCAGAATGTAATATATAGTAGAGTTGCCCTGAAACTCTACTATTCTTTCTCCAGCTTGATCTAAGCTGTTTGTTGAGGCTTTCAACCTTTTTTTTAAACTTGATTTGTTGATTTCTGTTTAGTTCTTTTTCAAGTCTCTTTTTTGAATTGTTCATTCATATCTCACATTGTCTTCTTGAATTCATTCAATACTCTTTTTGTATTAACTTGGATTTCATTGAACTTTTTTTGAAAACATTCCTTTGATTTCTTTGTCCAGCATTTTACCACTTTGATATCTTTTTAATCTGTTACTATGACATTATGAACCTTAGGAGGTGATATTACCCATGTTTATATATATTTTCTATGTTGAGATATGTGCATCTGTTGGGGTGAACCTCTCTTACACTTTTATGTGGTATTCTTCATTGTATGTGGCTTTCTTCTGCTAATGCGACTTGTGATATTAGTTTATCATGTAATGTTGAGTTAATTTCCATCTGGGCTCTATGGTATAATTTCTCTGTAGCTTCTTTGTTGTGGTTCTTGGCTTTGGATATAAAGCATGCTGCATTGGAGTATGAAAGGTCCACTGTCTCTGCAAGTCTTGAGAGCAGGGACACTCTGGTACTTCAGGAAGATATGGTGTTGGCAGTAAAGTATGTGGGATGTGTCCTCTGTGGTAATGCCTCCTATGGGAGTGCTGTCCCTTATTAGGAACTGTGGAAGCAACCCAGATGTCCTTCAATAGATGAATGGATAAAGAAACTGTGGTACATATACACAATGGAATATTATTCAGCAATAAAAGAGAATAAAATTATGGCATTTGCAGGCAAATGGATGGAACTGGAAAGCATTATGCTAAGTGAAGTAAGCCAATCCCAAAAAACCAAATGCCGAATGGTCTCTCTGAT